>JAKJMR010016094.1:96691-128185 GCA_024449315.1 Daboia siamensis
CCTTCCCCCCACCCCCCCCGACTTCCCAGAGCTGGATACAAGGTATAAAAATAAAGTAACCAATCATAAACTCCCATATACTACTAACAATAAACTATTAAGTCTCTCGCACTTTAGCTCTTATATGTTGACTACAAGCAATATACTTATTCAAATGCTAGATGAAACTTTTTAGTCCGGTATTTATTCTGGATGTAATCAATCCATTTCTTCCACTCCACAATATATCGTTGTTGCGAATGGTCTTTCAAATATGCTGAAATCTTCGCCATTTCCGCCAGGTTGGAAACTTTTAAAGTCCATTCCTCTATAGTCGGCAATTCTTCCTTCTTCCAATATTGCCCTATTAAAAGTCTCGTTGCCGTAATTAAGTTCAACATCAAATTAATGTCCAGCACGGTAGTATCAGTAATAATGCCCAATAAAAACAACTGCGGACAAAACTTTATCCTTTTCTTGAATATCTTCTGCATATTCCACCAAATTTTAATCCAAAATGCTTTAATCTTTTTACAAGTCCACCATATATGAAAGTACGTTGCATCTTCACCGCCACATCTCCAACATTTAGGCTGATAATTCGGATACATACTTGCTAACTTTCTAGGATCTAAATGCCACCTATAAAACATTTTATAAAAATTCTCTCTTAAGTTTTGGGCTTGCGTAAATTTCACATTTCTAACCCAGATCTTTTCCCAAGTGTCCATTGTAATAACTTCCTGAATATTCTGTGCCCATTTTATCATACAATCCTTAACAATTTCTGTTTCTGAATCAATCTCTATCAATGCAAGATATATCCGTTTGATATGTGCTGGTCCCTGATTTCTAATTTGCTTTACCAAGTTTTCATCATCCATTAAAAAACCAATTTTCTGATCCTCTTTCCACCTGGCTTGTAATTGCCCATATTGAAACCAAGTTTGTACAATCTTTTTTTCTCGTAAAAGATTATATGACTTCAAACACCATACATTCCTCTCCAAACTCAAAATTTCCTTATATGTAGTCACATCATGTTTAAATCCAACATTTATGTTCTCTATTGCGTGCTTGGGTATTGCCCATAAAGGTATCTTGTAATTTAACTTTTGTCTATGCTTTTTCCAAACTCGCAACAGAGCATACCTCAAAATATGCATTTTAAACATATTATCTACCTTCTTATCATACAATAAATATGCATGCCAACCAAATAACAAATCATGCCCTTCAAGATTTAATAATCTCCCCTGTGTCAAATTAATCCAATCACTTATAGCTGATAATGCAGCAGCTTCATAATATAATTTAAGATTGGGCATTTTTAGACCACCTCTTTCACGCGTATCCTGCATAATTTTAAATTTAACCCGTGGCCTTCTCCCTGCCAAAACGAATTTATTAATACCCTTCTGCCATTCCTCCAAATTTGAATCCTTTTTAAGAATGGGTATCATTTGAAACAAAAATAAAAATTTTGGCAATACATTCATTTTTACTGCTGCAATTCTTCCCAATAATGACAATTGCAATTTTTTCCAACTATCCAATTCTTTTTGCACTTTGTTCCATAACTTTTCATAATTGTTTTTATATAATTTAACATTTGAGGGTGTTAAGTATACCCCCAAATATTTAACCCTTTCAACAATTTCAAATCCAGTTAAGCTTTCTAAAGCTACCTTTTGTAAAACTGTCATATTTTTAGATAACATTTTAGTTTTTTGTATATTAATCTTAAATCCAGAAACTTTCCCATATTGCGATATTAACTCCATCAATTCCATAACAGAATTTTCTGGGTGTGTCAACGTAATAACCAGATCATCCGCAAACGCCCTCAATCTATAATCCTGATCTCTTATTTGAATTTCCTTAATTGTTTCCGAATTCCGTATTTTAATCAGTAATATCTCCAACGTTAAGACAAATAATAAAGGTGATAACGGGCAACCCTGCCTCGTACCCTTTTCAATATTACACACTTCAGTCAAACTATTATTAACTATTATTCGAGCTGTTTGCTTTTGATATAATGCCCTGATTGGTTGTAAAAATTCATCCCCAAAATTCATTTTATCTAATACTTTCAGCAAAAATTTCCAATCCCATTGATCAAAGGCTTTTTCAGCATCCAAAAAGATCAATGCTGCAGAGATCTGGTTATTCCTTTCCAAAAATTCCAACAAATCAACTATATGTCTCACATTGTTTTTCATTTGTCTACCACTTATAAACCCAGTTTGATCACCATGAATTACCTGTTGCAATACCCTCATCAGTCTACTAGCTAAAACCTTAGCAAATATCTTGTAGTCCGTATTCAAAAGTGATATTGGCCTATAATTTCTTGCTTGAGTAACGTCCTGATCTTCTTTCGGGATTAAAGAAATAAAAGCAGTTTTCCAAGACGGAGGCACTCCTCCCCCTTTTTGAATTGTCTGAAACAGTTCCTTTAATGGCTTTATCATCTCAAACTGTAGATTTTTATAATACGCAGCAGTCAAACCATCCGTGCCTGGCGCTTTACCTACTTTTAACTGTTTAATTGCCAAAAATATTTCTTCCTCAGTTATCAACTGATTCATCTCTTCTTTTTGCTCTTGCGTGAGAACCGGGATGCTAAAGTCTTTTAAATATAAATCAATGTCCATTTCATTAATCTTATCTCTAGCATATAATTTAGAATAAAAATCAACAAAAGTTTCCTTGATAAGATTCTGTTGATACACAATCTTTCCCTTATGTTCTATTTTATCTACCCACAAAGGTATCTTGTAGTTTAACTTATGTCTATGCTTTTTCCAAACTCGCAACAAAGCATATCTTAAAATATGCATCTTAAACACATTATCTACCTTCTTGTCATACAATAAATATGCATGCCAACCAAATAGCAAATCATGACCTTCAAGATTTAATCATCTCCCTTGTGTTAAGTTAATCCAATCACTTATCGCTGATAATGCAGCAGCTTCATAATATAATTTAAGATTGGGCATTTTTAGACCACCTCTTTCACGCGTGTCCTGCATAATTTTAAATTTAACCCGTGGCCTTTTCCCTGCCCAAACAAATTTATTAATACCTTTCTGCCATTCCTCCAAATTTGAATCCTTTTTAAGAATGGGTATCATTTGGAACAAAAATAGAAATTTTGGCAAAACATTCATTTTTACTGCTGCAATTCTTTCCAATAATGACAATTGTAATTTTTTCCAACTATCCAATTCTTTTTGCACTTTGTTCCATAACTTTTCATAGTTATTTTTATATAATTTTACGTTTGAGGGTGTCAAATATACCCCCAAATATTTAACCCTTTCAACAATTTCAAATCCAGTTAATCTTTCTAAAGCTACCTTTTGTAATACTGTCATATTTTTAGATAACATTTTAGTTTTTTGTATATTAACCTTAAATCCAGAAACTTTCCCATATTGCAATATTAACTCCATCAGTTCCATAACAGAATTTTCTGGCTGTGTCACCGTAATAACCAGATCATCCGCAAACGCCCTCAATCTATAATCTTGATCTCTTATTTGAATTCCCTTAATTGTTTCCGAATTCCGTATTTTAATCAATAATATCTCCAATGTTAGAACAAATAATAAGGGTGATAGCGGGCATCCCTGCCTCGTACCCTTTTCAATATTACACATTTCAGTCAGACTATTATTCACAATTATTCGAGCTGTTTGCTTTTGATATAATGCCCTGATTGGTTGTAAAAATTCATCCCCAAAATTCATTTTGTCTAATACTTTCATCAAAAATTTCCAATCCAATTGATCAAAGGCTTTTTCAGCATCCAAAAAAATCAATACTCCAGAGATCTGGTTATTCCTTTCCAAAAATTCTAACAAATCAACTATATGCCTCACATTATTTTTCATTTGTCTACCACTTATAAACCCAGTTTGATCACCATGAATTACCTGTTGCAATACTCTCATCAATCTATTAGCTAAAACCTTAGCAAATATCTTGTAGTCCGTGTTCAAAAGTGATATTGGCCTATAATTTCTTGCTTGAGTAACATCCTGATCTTCCTTCAGAATCAAAGAAATAAAAGCAGTTTTCCAAGACGGAGGCACTCCTCCCCCCTTTTGAATTGTCTGAAACAATTCCTTTAGTGGCTTTATCATCTCAAACTGTAAATTTTTATAATACACAGCAGTCAAACCATCCGTACCTGGCGCTTTACCCACTTTTTTAATTGCCAGAAATATTTCTTCCTCAGTTATCAGTTGATTCATCTCTTCTTTTTGTTCTTGCGTAAGAACCGGGATGCTAACGTCCCTCAAATATACATCAATGTCTGTTTCATTAATCTTATCTCTAGCATATAATTTAGAATAAAAATCAAGAAAAGTTTCCTTAATAAGATTCTGTTGATACACAACCTTACCCTTATATTCTATTTTATCTATATTAGAAGCCCTTTGCTTCTTCCTTAGCATATAAGATAACCATCTACCTGGTTTATTGGCATTACAAAAAGTATTATGCCTTGCAAACCGTAAATTAGTTGCCACCTGATCAGCCATTAACTTGTCAAATTGTCCTCTTAGTAAACTAATAACCTCTTTAATCTTCACATCCGATGGGTTCAAAATTAAAGCCTTTTCTTTTTCCCTAATCTCTTTCTCTAATTCCTTCCTCCTGAATTCCAAATTACGTCTATATTTATTATTCAGATATATCAACACACCTCTCATATACGCCTTACTAGCATCCCATACCATTTCCATAGAGGTACCCTTATGCATATTAGTTTCAAAAAAACCCTTCATCTGCTTTTTACATTCTTCCACATTTTCCTGATTTCTAAACAGATTCTCATTTAAACACCACGAACGCCTGTCTCTAATGTCTTTTTCAATCTCTAACCAAACTGGACTATATTCAGACATAGTTCTTGAACAAATCTTTATCTTCTTAGTCCTAGAAAAAAGATCATTAGTCACTAATATAAAATCAATCCTAGAAAAAGATTGATGTCTATCAGAAAAAAAAGTATAGTCTTTTTCTTGTAAATTTCTCTCCCTCCAAACATCACGCAGTTCCATATCATCCATCATCTCAAAAAAAGACTTAGGCAATTTAGCATAACTTGGAGTACTTCTAAAAGATCCACTCTTATCCATTTGTACATTCAAAACACCATTCCAATCTCCCATAAAAATAAAAGATTTATAATCCAATTGGGTAATCTTGCTGTGTAATAAACTATAAAAGTCAGCTTGTTGTTGATTAGGAGCATATAATCCAACCAAAAGCGTTTTTTTGCCTTCTATTAACAAGTCTACAATAACATATCTTCCTTGTTGAGCTACTTCAATTAACTCTGCTGTAATTGTATTCTTAACATAAATAACCACTCCATTTTTCTTATTTGTTGCAGAGGCAATAAATTGTGTGCCTAATCTTGAATTTAATAAGTACTTTTGGTCCATAGCTCTAATATGTAAACAAATAACATCAATCTTAAATTGTTTTAAATATTGAAAGATTTTCTTTCTCTTCTGTGGTGAGTTTAATCCATTGACATTCCAAGTTAAAAACTTAGTCGCCATCTTTTGCAACCCGAAGCTTTTGGAGTGCGTCTTCCAAGATCCCCTTCACATTTTTAGGCCGCGCCCCTCCCACAGCTTCGCTATAGGTACGCTTTGGAGGTTCCACAACATTCTGCTGATCCTGCTCTTGCTCACGTCTCATTCGTCTCGAAGCAGCACACGTAATCCTCTGATCTCTTACTTCTTCTGATACTGTTGAAATTTGATCCACTCCTGCTGCTTTCTCATCTGTCTGTGTTCCTTCAGCACCTTGAGACTTTCCCTCTCCATTCTTCTTTGTTGATTCCAAAAGTGGTATGGGGATTGCTTTTAAAACATTACTATAAAAATCACGTGCCTGCATCACTGTAGCAAAACGGTATCTTGTGCCTTCATACATTACCACCATACCCACTGGGATCTCCCATCTAAACTTGATGTCACTTGATACCCAGCTTTTTATTTCGACCCCAAACCACCCCAGTGATGCCCTCGACGTGATGTCCCGTTGCCTGGAGGCGGTTCGGGTCTGGATGGGGAGGAACAGGCTTCGACACAATCCCGACAAGACTGAGTGGCTGTGCGTACCGGCATCTCGGGATATTCAGGATATCCCATCTCTTTCTATGGGGGTGAATTATTACCCCCCCCCCCCGTAGATAGGGCTCGCAACTTGGAAGTCCTCCTAGATTCACAGTTTTCTTTAGAAGACCATATAGTAACTGTGACTAGGGGGGCCTTCGCCCAGGTTCGCCTGGTGCACCAGTTGCGGCCCTATCTAGACCGGGATGCCTTGCGTACGGTCACTCACGCGCTCGTGACCTCTCGTTTGGACTACTGCAACGATCTCTACATGGGGCTGCCCTTGAGGACCATTCGGAGCCTCCAACTGGTACAGAATGCAGCCGCAAGAGTTGTGACAGGAGTTTCCCGATACTCCCATGTTACACCTCTACTCCACGAGCTGCATTGGCTTCTAGTTGTCTTCCGGGTGAGATTCAAGGTGCTGGTAATGACCTACAAAGCCCTACATGGCATGGGTCTGGAATACCTTAGGGAGCACCTGCGGCCGGCATCAACTTCCCTCCGCCCAGTGCGCTCCCACAGAGAGGGCCTCCTCAGGGTGCCACCGGTCAAAGAATGTCGACTGGTGGCCCCCAGGGGGAGGGCGTTCTCTGTGGGCACGCCAGATTTATGAAACCATCTCCCGGTTGAGCTCCGGACGGCGCCCAACCTTCACTCCTTCCGGCACGATCTTAAGACTTATTTGTTCGAACAAGCCGGCCTGGCCTGATGGGTGATGGGTTTGGGTTTTATTACTGTTTAATGTATTTTAACCTATTATAGTTCTTGGGCATCTTGTTTAATCTCTTTTAATTTTTGTATTCTTGTCTTTTAATATGTATTGCCCTGTTCACCGTCTGAGTCCCTCGGGAGAAGGGCGATATACAAATAAAATTATTATTATTATTATTATTATTATTATTATTATTATTATTATTATTATTATTATTATTATTATTATTATTATTATTATTATTATTATTATTAAAACAAATAATACCTCTATTTGGCTTCAGCTTCAACCTCTGCCATTTCATTCAGACTATAACAACCCCCAAGCACTGGATCAACTCTACTACTGGTTCTCCACCATGACTGGAGTAGAAATGGAAAGTACAGTATTTCAGTATCTATCTGTAGGTCTGGAGCCAGATAGTACATGGAAAGAACTTTTTTCAAAAACTCAAGAGAGCTTTTCCTCTGTGCTCAACAACTGGGTCTTTGTTTGTGATAATGTCAACAAAAGTTCCCTTCCTACAGATGTTAATAATAAATTCATAATGAGACAACTGATCTCTTTAGTTAGACTCTCACCCATTGATTAAAAAGCAATTGAAAAATTGATACACTTTACAATATTGAGTTATTTGTATGCTTGGAGAGAGGGATGCCTTTGAATCAGTCTGTGATATCTGGCAACTGTCTGGACTAGTCCCTGCAGTTTTTTTGTTGACATTTTTCCGAATTGGTTTGATATTGTCACATTCTTAAGGATGAAAGAGTGATTCTATCTCATAATTATTTCTGATTAAATAATTGAAGTATAGCATAGTATTAATGAATCCCAGTTAACACATCTGATTTTTTAGAATATAAATTTTTCTAGACCAGGTTGAATGAGCAATACTTCTTACTGATCAACAGAACATTCACATTTTCAGGATTTATCTCAGGTTCATATCAAATTTGGACAAGATTCTTGGGTATCAACATTTTCATTTGTCTTAATAAGAAGGAGTAATAGAATTGAATGTTTGTAACACTGTACCTAATTTTAATACTCTAAATGAACACTTTCATAAATTTCATCTAGATATTAAGTAATAAAATAAGATGGAACTCCTTAGCCCAAAGGCTATGCTACCAACCAATCCTCATCAGGTACTACCTTCCAAAGAAAATTTACTGGTACCCCACAGTAGAGTGCCTTCTACATTCAATCTCACAAAGTCTCAAGAAGGCTATGTTGGGACAAAATTAGAAATAGTTTAAAAGTTTTACTTTAGGGAACAATGGGAATAAAACCTAATGCTTTATACCTTTTTCCTCTAGATATATAAAATTGTTTGAGGGATAGTCTGTCCTGGCAACCTTTTTCCATTCTGTATAGTATGATTGTTGTTATTAACAGCAGAAAAGTACTAATCTCTGGCTGTTGCCTGAAATCTCTTCCTAATGCACATTACATAAGTATATTTCTGCATTCTCATGTCAACTTCCCAGCAAAACTTAGAAAGAATGCCAAAAAGTAATACATTTACATTCAGTACTCTGAAAGCTAAAAATTAAATGCATAGTTACAGTTCATTTTTGTTCAAAAAGAAAAAGCAATATCTTTGCAACAAGAAGAAACATCTAGTATTGCTGAAGGACAGATTTAATTCCTGGAGCATCTATTTATAGCATCCATTGGTTTGAAAGCCTACTTAAATTTGCGGAGTTTGGAACCTAGAAGTACTTATTTTAAAAGCTAAGAAATGGAAGAAGATATTTAAAATAAGTTATTTTAAAAGCTGAGAAATTGAAGAGCTAGTTTATAAGTGATTGAAACAGGATGTTTCAAATTAATGCTTTAGAAAGGTCTGAAATATTTTATATATCCTTAACAGAATGTAGATTACACAAATAATAGAAAATCATTACTGTTATTTAGTATAAACAGTATATTTTGCTGGCCCTAATAGGTTTCTTGTTACTTGTTCTTTTGGCTTGCAACTTACTTGGCGAATATTAGAAGGTTAAAAAAAAAGCAGGTTAAAAAAAGAATAATCCAAACCTGGGGCACTTAAAATAATACATAGCAAAAACAAAATATATCCTCAAAATTTCTTTTGAGTTTGGAATCTTTATTCATAGCTCAAAAAGGTGTGAGATTAATATTTTGCACAACTTTAATTATTTTGCCTTGAGTAGTATTATGTAGGGATATACTTAAATAATGTGTAATTTTATAGAAAGTGAATTCAATCAGATGAGATCCCACTTCCAATATAATATAATCTAAAAATATAACCATCGAATCAAAAAGGCTCACCTTTCAATAGCAAGTTGGTTCAATATATATTATGTTTTGAAATTCATTCCAAGTTCCATATATGTTCATATTGACAAAATCAAACCTAAGACATATTTTTGCTTATAGGAAAAGCGAAGGACTTAGCGGCCGTATCTTAAGAAAGCTTCCTTTTCTAGCCCATGCATTGTATATTCAAGTAAGATTTTATTTTATAAAAATGATAAAATACATACATAGCCCTATATGTGAGCTTGATTTTTACTCAATGATAACTATAATTTTGACATTTTTAATTTTGGTACATGTTAGCTACAAAGAATATGTGTAAACAATATGCAATAGCATATGCAGTAGCAAAAAAAAATTCAGATTTAATTAGGTTAGTAACATAGAATCATAGGACTGGAAGAGACCTTGGAGATCTCCTAGTATAAAACTCTGCCCCAGGCAGAACTCCTTATTCTATCCTGGACAAATGATTGTCCTATCTTTTCTTGAGAATGTCCAGCAATAGACACCCCACAACTCTGGGAAGTAAACTGTTACATTGATTAATTGTTCTTATTGTCAGGAAATTTCTTCTTAATTCCAAATAGGATTTTTTGTAACAAGTTCCCACCCATTGATTCTTTCCTGCCTTCAGGTGCTTTAGAGAATAAATCACCCTCCCCTTCCCTGTGACACCCTTCAAGTATTGGAAGATAGTTATGTCACCCCTATACCAGTGGTCCCCAACCTTTACAGCTTGGTGGCCCAGTCGGGGAGATGGTCCTGTGTGAGTGGTAGGCGTGTGAGCGTGCGCAGCTCCATTTGCCTAAGTGACAGACACATGCACCCACTGCTTGCACAAATGGAGCTGTGTGGATGTGTTTGCCCACCACTTGCATGGCCCACTTCCAAGCAGGCTACAGCCTGGAAGTGGACAAAGGGTTGGGGGTGCCTGGGTAAAATATTTAATTCCTTAGTCATTGTTGAAGAGCACTGGGCCCAAGAGAGAACTCTGAAGTACCCAACTGTTTGCTCCATAATGCTGCAGAAATTACGCTGCAGAAATGCTATTAGAAATGTTCCTGTTTCCATGGAATTTGTACATTTATATAATACTTGTAATATTTCATATAGAATGTTAAATAACTGTTCAATTCTTTTTACATAGTGAATTTAAAAACTTTTATTCTGGCACTTAACATTTTTATCTTTCCTTCTAGACTCCTAATGTTATAATGACAACTTTCCTTCAAGCTTTATCACTTGCAGTGGACAAGCAATTTGAAGAACAAGCGAAACTTTCAGATTGTGTTTAATATGCTCTTTCCTACTCTGTTTTGTGGTAATTTTCTTTACACACATTCTTTGTATTTCTGCCTATTGAGATTGCTAATTAAGAACCATGAATTCTTAAGCTGAAGAACAATTTAGGCTTTCTTTTTTCTTTTTTCAACTATTGCATATATAATAAATTACTTCTATATATTCAAAGGTGCCATTTACTATTAGGGGAAGTTATTTAAAAGCAATTCCAAGAAAAGTTATTTTTCCCAATAATTTTGACATATTCTTTGGTGTTGGAATACTCATGATTTATATCATTTTGTGTTTCTTTGAACTAGATGACTATCAAAGTACTTTATATCTCTTGTAAACATAATGCTAGCACGCTAGTGAAAGTCTTATCTTACACTACCTTAAGACTAGCTAGGCAATTATTAATGATAAATAATTTTTTTTTAAATTGTATGTTTCCTTCTCATCCAAGAAGCTTGTTCTGTCCTGAACTGAAGAAGCTTCTTGGATGAGAAATGAAAGGTTTTTGAAGAAAAATCCCAGGCAGTCATTGCAACCCATGATTAAGTTTTGTCAAATCCATGTGCCGGAGTCTTAGGAATAACCCTACACTCCCTCTGAAACCTACTGGGTCCAGCAGGCTCTTCTGGAGGGCTGCCTGAATAGGCCCTGCCTCTCTGCAGTTCAAGAGGATATTGATGTTCAGTCACTTCAGAAAATTCACTGAAAACCCAAAGAGGGATGCACCAGGGATTTTGTTTTCTTAATTTCAATGATTCCTGAAAAGTTAAACAGACAAGATGTTCTACGCCTAGAGCTTTCTAAAATAAAATTTAAATAGAAATAGCCAAGTGCACATAACTGTTACAGCAAATTATACCTTGGGAATATGTGTGCAGTTAAAGAAAACCATTTTTCATTTTTCTGAACCACCCATCTCCCTCAAATATAACTTAGGTTATATTTAGTTTATATTTAGTAATACAGAAAAAATTCTGTAAGGTATTTTAAAACATCAAGTGACAGTATTGTTGAAAAGGAAAGGAAAGGATTGATACGGAATTGGCTACTTCTATTTTCTTAAAGAATAACACCAGTAGAAATGAAACTAATATCTTAGATTTGATAAATTTTAATACTCTTTCCCCAATAAAGTTGTTGCACTGTGTCATTCATCAAATCCTATAAATCTACAAGAAATCCTTGACATAAAATCAATGATTATCCCCAACTGTGTATACATAGGATTATATATTAATTTCTGGAAGAGATGGCAACTTAGAGAGATGGCTTGAAATTTATAGAAAAGGATGGGAAAGAAAGTGATTGTGTATTTTTGGTAAGAAAACAATTCCAAAATAATGGAAACACTAGCAAAAGGACAAATAATGGAGAAGATGGAGAGAAACAACAATTAAGAGATGCAGGAAACATACCCACAGACAGGCATAAAAGTCTTAAATGCTTATATACCAATACCCAAAGCTTGAGGAACAAACAGGGTGAACTAGAAACAATAGTACACGAAGGCAAGTATGACACAGTTGGCATTACAGAAACCTGGTGGGACAAAACCCATGATTGGAATGTACTGATGGATGCATACAAATTGTTCAAAAGAAATAGATCTACAAAAAGAGGAGGAGGACTTGTACTATATGTAAGAGAACACTGCATATCTTCAGAAATGCACATGATCAAGAGTAAAATCCCTCCAGAATGTATATGGGCCAATATAGAAGGGAAAAAAGTGACATTGCCATAGGTGTATATTACAAGCCACCTAACCAATCAGAAGAAATAGATGAACTTTGCCAACCAGTTAACAAACATATGTAGGAAGCATACCATAGTAATGGGAGACTTCCAAGTATCCAGATATCAACTGGGAGATAAGCTGCAGCGAGTGGGAGATCAAACATTCCTAACCAACCTAGCCAACAACTTTGTCATCCAGATGTCAGTGATGCAAACATTGACATGTTTTTCTACTGACAATATAAGAGACAGCCTGTTATTTTAATTGTTTCATTTGGGAGGGAGGAATCATCTGGAAGTTGTGATAAGACTGCAAAAGCCAGGTACAGAATGGGAAGTGAAACCTCATGTAAAACTAATTTGATAATGTGATTTATGATGTGTAGATAAGGACGGGGATTGTGTGTGTGTCATAATGGGTTTGGAAGGAGGAGATTTTAGATTCTGGTATCCCTCCATGAGTGCCAATGCCTCATTTCATTACTAAGACTTTTTAGATAAATAATACTGGACCTAATTCTTACTAATAGAGAAGTGATAGAGAAAGTTGAAGTTGCTGGAATCTTGGGTGAAAGTGACAATGTCATACTGGAATTTAATATAATGCAAACAAGCAATAGAAAAAAATCCAAGCAGATAAACTGAAAGGCAAAAAATACAAAAAAAAAAGAGCAAAAGTACAAAAATGGAAAGAGGCACACATAACTTAAGGTGGATTATCAGCAGACAGCCAGAACATGCATAGATGAAGTCAGGAAAACAACGGCTCAGAACGAACAAAGACTTGCAACTGAAATCAAGGATAATTTTTAAAAAAGCTTGTTTCAACATATTAACAAGAAAAAAGTTAGGGAAACTAGGTCCACTAAAGAGAAGATGGCAAGGAAGTTACAGGCAGTAGGGAAAAAGCAGAGCTCCTTAACTCAGGGCTTTTCAACCTTTTCACCCATTGTACCACTTTTAGGATATGGCAACATCCGAGTACCACCAGCCACCTAGCAAGGTTTTCAAAAACTTGATGAACAAAAAACAGGAAAAAAATAAAGTACAGGTAGTCCTCGACTTAACAACAGTTCACTTAGTGACTGTTTGAAGTTACAATGGCACTGAAAAAAAGTGCCCCCAAGCCACAGCCGAGCAAGACGCCTGCCTGCCAGGCAGCACTCTTCCTCCTGTCCGAGGTTTTCACGGTTGTGAGCATTTCTGTTGAGGATTGGCAGCGGGGGTGGGATGGAGGGGTGTTTGGTTTTTACTCCCCCCCCTAGGCTGCTGAGTGGTTGCAGCAGGTTTTGGTCACTTCACATGACCCTGGGACAATGTGACCGTAATAAAAATGAATCAGTTACCAAGCATCTGAATGTAAATCACAAGACCCTTGGAGATGCTGTAACATTCCAGCTGATCGGCGCTTCTATTCAACTGAATATAAACCACCGGGACCCAACAGATTACATCCCAGGGTTCTGAAGGATAAGCTAAATATGAATTCATGGAGCTCAGCTTGCAATTCATTTTTAGGACAACGATTTTCATATAGGTTTGTGAAAAACTAAAAGATGAGCAGCAATTTAAGTGTTCAGTATTTTATTATTCCTCCAGATCATCATGTAAATTAAGATTTAATCATCCAGGCCAAAAGTATCTTAAAAGGTTAAATCATGGCAAGTGGACCAAATTTTATTAAAACTGAGATGTTTCATTGCTCATCCATGTAACCAGTGGAAATGAGAATTTGAATAGGCAGTCAGGGAATTGTTGGAAAGAAATTGAGTAAATTAAATAATGAACTGAACTTGATCCAAGTGAGTCTGAATCTAAACTTAAAATATTTCGAGTTATAGGGTCTTTTCCTTAAAATCATTTTATAGGTAATCTGATATGATTAGTATCTCTACAATTTTAAATATTACTAAAACAGAAAAATTACAACCTTATCAAATAGCTACTATGTGAATGTTTAGGTTAGAAATGCAATTACAGTAGGAGTCAACAGAATGTATTTTATATCTGTATGTATATAAATGAAATAAACTATAAAATGACCCAATATTTGTGGAGCCTTAATAGGAGTATGGGACTCTTAACATTTTGTATGTTTTTCACCATTTTTAACTTAATTGGTAATCAATAGAACTGTAAGGATCTATTTCATCTAAGCCTCCCAAGAAAGCAGAACTCTTGAAACAGGCATTGTCTCAAAATGAACTTTTATTAGGCGCTAGTGACAGCAGGAAAAACAAGGCAAGATCTGGAGAAAAACCTGTGTAAGCAGTATATTAAAAGCAGTATCATTACTCTCCCCCCCCCCCCAGGTTCCAGTGTTTGTTTGAATTCTAGACAATCCACAGGTGACATAGTGTTTTGGTAACAGGCTCCGTTGGCATACTTTTAAGAACATTCACTGCTGCCATCTGCTTTTCAATTTTGACCAGGATGGGGACAGAAAAGGTTCCTCCATCTTTTGTTCAACCCAGTGCATTATATTATTTCTTTTCCAATGAATAGACTTCCTTAGGGTAGATGTTTTCTCCTTGTCAATTTTTATCTTAAAATTGAGAAACAAGAAAAATAGTAATAGCCACCACATTGAGATAATTTCTGTTGCTTTTTATCCCCTTTTGCTTTAAATCCAGAGTGCCAATTCCCTAAAGCTGCTGCTTTCAATCCTGAAATACATTGGAAGACTGAAGAAAAACACCTTCATTTTGTCCCTTGCTGTTACTAACACCTTTTTAAATGTCCTCTTGATGAAAAGGGAAAGAATTAGAAGGTTGTTTACGGAAACTTCCTTAGGAAATCAACAAAAATCTATTATTACCAAAAAAGTAGAAGGAAAAAGGAAATCTTCCTATAAGAGACCTCTGCAGAAACTCAAATTCCTAACTGGTCTTCACAGTATCTAGAATTATTTTGAAGTGTACTATACTCTTTCAGGGACGCGGTGGCTCAGTGGGTTAAGATGCTGAGCTTGTCGATCAGAAGGTCGGCAGTTTGGTGGTTCGAATCCCGAGTGCCACGTAACAGAGTGAGCACCTGTTACTCGTCCCAGCTTCTGCCAACCTAGCAGTTCGAAAGCATGTAAAAATGCAAGTAGAAAAATAGGGACCACTCCGGTGGGAAGGTAACAGCGTTCCGTGTGCCTTTGGCGTCTAGTCATGCCAGCCACGTGACCACGAAGACGTCCTCGGACAAGCACTGGCTCTTTGGCTTTGAAACGGAGATGAGCACCGGCCCCTAGAGTCGGAAACGACTAGCACGCATGTGCAGGGGAACCTTTACCTTTACCTATACTCTTTCATCATGAAATAAATATTTTTAAAAATGGTTTAAACAAGCTCATTGCTGCTATAGTTTACTTTTATAATTCCTTTAAAATGAATGTAAAGGTTCTAACTTTTATTTCATATGCCAATTGCATAAAGGCAAACTTAAACTGATATATTCATACTGATTTTAAAACTAGTAACTTGATTTATGAATTAACTGTTTTACAGCTTTAGTGGTGATCAGTAATATAGTGTGCAAAACTTAAAATTTACAAAGGCACATTTAAAATATATCAAATGATTGCATGGTTTTTTATATTTTAAGTGTACTGTAATTTTTCAGTTTCATGAAATTATTAGTTGGCATCTAAATATTAATGGTTTTATGTTCCAGATACGAAACCTATGAATGAAACAAGTGTATTAGTATGAATTTTTAATTACTATATTAATAGATGGGCTTGCAAGAAGGACTATGGGAAATACAAAAGGAGCAAAACTGAACTTATTAGCAAAGATTATTATTAAATCTATTTTTTGCCATCTTGCCAAAGAGCTACTCTGGGTGGCTTACAATAATAAAAATATAAAATTGAAGTTTAAACAATACCAAAGTAAGGAACAGTAAAAATAAACAATGAAAAAATATGAGTTTAAAAATGGATTGAGAAGCACAGGTGGGGGGGGGGAGGAAGAGTATGCTATCAGTCTAGTAGCCATCTACTAGACTAGTACTCCCCCACTGGGTCCTCAGGCCAACTTTTAGAGACAGGTCTTTAAGCTCTTATGGAATGATAGGACAGATCTTACCCCAAAAAGGCAAAATATTCCAAAGAGGTGATAAGAGCATAGAAGGCTTTTCTCCTGGATCCTGTCAGCTGGAGTCCTTTGACCAATGGGATCTGCAGTAGGCCTCTGCCGGCATGAGTGGAGTGGGCATGACAGGAAGAGAATGTCAATACTCAAGCTTCTTCATTTTTCCAAAGTTTGGTATCAGTCAATGAAAGCCAACATTAAGAATTATGTATTGACCAAAACCACACAAACAACTCTAGATACTACGAAATTCCTATTTGGCGCATATAAACTGAATCCAGTAAAACTATCACAGAGCACTTTTCTACATTGATCATCATCAGGAAAGCATTTAACAAGGATCAAATTTTAGCAAAGCAGTTTTCATTGCATAGAAAGAACGTGAAATATTTTTTCTGACAGAATATTTAAGAGGATTTATTTTAAGAGGTTAGTGTTCATACTGAATGTAAAAATAACAAAGTATTTTTTACAGGTAAAGCTCTTTCAGAATTCCATATTTGACATTCCTGTTCATAGGAATAGCACAAAATTAATCTGTATACTTTAGTTACAATCATTTAATACAACCTGATACCATCTTGTCAGTTAGGATTCCCAATTAGCAGAAATTTCGGCAATGCTGCCTGGGAAATCCAGGAATTTGATCATATTAAAATATGTAGAAGCCAGTAAATTGATGAATGCAGATTTACTATCATTTTACAAGGATTAAAGATTTTGTATATCCTAATGAACTGCATTGAGAAAAGTTTAAAATGGCATTTATACAGTATAATGGTTTTAAAGGCAAGTTATGATCTGATGTAAAAGACACACATATAATACAAAGTATTGCATAAATTGCGTGGGTTTTCCAGATGCAATGTCATGTATGTAAATTTCAATGAAAGGCATTCAATAGCATCTTAATATCAGAATAAAACAATTTGACAATATACAGCGTACCATCATGACCATATCTTTCATACTGTCTTTCAGCGCCATACACGGCATATATACAAGTTCCACTCTCAAGCTTATTTTTTGTTTTCAGTATAATAGATCCTACTGTGATCATCAAAAAAATAATTAAGATTCTGTACAACAGTTTACTGCATTTAGAGAAATCCTGGATTAATGCTGATTATCTTATTGTATAAAAGGCAGCAATATTCTTCTGTTCCCTCAGTGAGGTAGAACAATGTTTAATGTACAAGCCAGGTGCACATATAGATGTTCAAATGTTTTCTTGAACAATATTTCCAAAATCACATTTTTATTCCTTCTTGCTGACTGAGTTGTGACAGAGTTTTCTTTATGCGTAAAGCTGTTAGTCTAGCTGCACCATTGGCATACCAGCATTCTCGCATAATCTTGGCCATTACTCGTAATGCCTGCAAATAAACAAAGCAGGAAATAGTTTACGAGCCATTATTTGATATCATATAGCAAAGAATTTAAAATATATCCACAAAATATGAGTCCATAATCTTAAATAGAATTGTCCTGACATTCATACTTCTTTTAATTCAAATTCTAAAAAAAATATTGATGTTTTAAAAATATAGTTTATTTTAAAAAGTATTCTAAAACTTGTCTAAAGAAAATAATTTACCTCACAACTTTGCCATCTATTTGGAGTATTGGGTCGTAACTTCTGTTCACAAACAATTCTCCTCATTTCCTCAACTGAAGGATCAGAAGGGACAAGGTCGTAATATGGTAACTGATAATCTTCATGGATTCCTGGGATATATAAACCAATATACAATTTAAGGATCATTTCTGACACTGAATGAAGTTAATTTGTTTTTCGGTTTGAACCTACCACCAATTGAACATCGACGAGCTATTTCCCAAAACACTAGTCCCATTGCATAAATATCTGCTCTTTTGAAAGATTCAAAATGCTTCATGTTTATTGAATCATCAAGTACTTCAGGAGCCATGTACCTATGAATATAAAGATCAAAATTTATTATTTATAAAGTAATGCTGCTTGAACATTAATTTTATTTTTTTAAGGCATCAAGCAGCTGTAAGCACTTCATCAATTCAATTCTACAAAATAACCATCTGAACTATATATACTATTACTGGCTACTCCAATGAAGTCCAAAAAGCTCACTTTCTAAAAAAAACAGCATTGGAAAACTAAATCAGTTATTGTTTCATGCTAAATTAAGCACTGTAATTTACACTAATATATTATTGATTTTGAAGTCCTAATTACTATTAAGTCCACACACAATACAACTTTTGAAAACTTTTGACTTATAAAATCAAAATCTTATATAAATATTCAAGATTGCTTTTAGAATATCTACTGACTCTATAGTATAAAGGTAAAGGTTCCCCCACACATGCATGCTAGTCATTTCCGACTCTAGGGGCCGGTGCTCATCTCCGTTTCAAAGCCGAAGAGCCAGCGCTTGTCCGAGGACATCTCCGTGGTCATGTGGCCGGCATGACTAGACACCAAAGGCGCATGGAACGTTGTTACCTTCCCACCGTAGTGGTCCCTATTTTTCTACTTGCATTTTTACGTGCTTTCGAACTGCTAGGTTGGCAGAAGCTGGGACGAGTAACAGGCGCTCACTCTGTTACGCGGCACTCCAGATTCGACCCGCCAAACTGCCGACCTTCCGATCGACAAGCTCAGCGTCCTAACCCACTGAGCCACCGCGTCCCTTTAGTATAGTATATAGCTATAGTATATAGCTATTCCCAAATACTGTAGGCAAGAAACCACAAACAAAGCAGCATTTCTATTTGCTGCCACCTGGCAGGGCTACTTCACACATAATATTATCTTTTAATTATTTCTGTGACTGAATAGAATCTGCTGTAAGATTTCTAGAAAAATAAAGCATTGAGTGAAATGAACAACTAATAGATTAAATGAGGAAATAATTGATTTTTGCAGTAACAGGCAGAAAACTCATTTGTCAGAGAAAACTACATTGGAATTTTATTGTTGCTTATACAACTTCATCTGGAAACTAAAGTAATACAGCATATTTCAGATAAAAGTATCTGCCATTGGTTAAAACAAGGCTCGTACAGATTTAAAAGAAACTTGATTCCTCATTAATATTTACATGAATTTCTAAGATAAAAAGATTACACATTAATAGGTTACCAAGAATGATAGAAAAAATGCAAGTCCAAAGATGCATCTTTTTTTCTCTATTTTATTTATTGCTCTGTGGAGAAAAGGGTCACCTTTCAGTCACTCATGCTTGCACTCTTAAAGAGAAGGCATTACTGAGCAATTCTAGAACACTTACTGGAAAATAATAAAGAGAATGAGGCAAAGTATATTATTTCCTCTCATTTGTGTTAAGTCATGGCCGAAATTGTTGGCACCCCAGAAATTTTTCCAAAAAATCAAGTATTTCTCACAGAAAAGTATTGCAGGAACACATGTTTTGCTATACACAGGTTTATTTCCTTTGTGTGTATTGGAACACAACAAAAAAGGGAGGAAAAAAAGCAAATTGGACATAATGTCAAACAAAACTCCAAAAATGGGCTGGACAAAATTATTGGCACCCTTTCAAAATCGTGGGCAAACAAGATTGTTTCAAGTATGTGATGCTCCTTTAAACTCACCTGGGGCAAGTGACAAGTGTGGGCAATATAAAAATCACATCTGAAAGCAGATAAAAAGGAGAGAAGTTCACTTAGTCTTTGTATTGTGTGTCTGTGTGCGCCACACTAAGCGTGGACAACAGAAAGAGGAAAAGAGAACTGTCTGAGGACTTGGGAACCAAAATTGTGGACAAATATCAACAATCTCAAGGTTACAAGTCCATCTCCAGAGATCTAGATTTGCCTTTGTCCAAAGTGCACAACATTAACAAGAAGTTTGCAACCCATGGCACTGTAGCGAATCTCACTGGTCGTGGACGGAAGAGAAAAATTGATAAAAAGTTGCAACGCACGATAGTCCGGATAGTGGATAAGCAGCCCCAAACAAGTTCCAAAGGAATGCAAGCTGTCCTGCAGGCTCAGGGAGCATCAGTGTCAGCGTGAACTATCCGTCGACATTTAAATGAAACGCTATGGCAGGAGACCCAGGAGGACCCCACTGCTGACACAGAGTAATAAAAAAGCAAGATTACAGTTTGCCAAAATGTACTTGAGTAAGCCAAAATCCTTCTGGGAAAACGTCTTGTGGACAGATGAGAGCAAGATAGAGCTTTTTGGTAAAGCACATCATTCTACTGTTTACCGAAACCAGAATGAGGCCTACAAAGAAAAGAACACAGTACCTACAGTGAAATATGGTGGAGGTTCAATGATGTTTTGGGGTTGTTTTGCTGCCTCTGGCACTGGGTGCCTTGAATGTGTGCAAGGCATCATGAAATCTGAGGATTACCAAAGGATTTTGGGTTGCACTGTAGAGCCCAGTGTCAGAAAGCTGGGTTTGTGTCCGAGATCTTGGGTCTTCCAGCAGGACAATGACCCCAAACATACATCAAAAAGCACCCAGAAATCGATGGCAGGAAAGCACTGGAGAGTTCTGAAGTGGCCAGCAATGAGTCCAGATCTGAATCTCATTGAACATCTGTGGAGAGATCTTAAAATTGCTGTTGGGAAAAGGCGCCCTTCCTATAAGAGAGACCTGGAGCAGTTTGCAAAGGAAGAGTGGTCCAAAATTCCGGGTTAGAGGTGTAAGAAGCTTATTGATGGTTATAGGAAGCGACTGATTTCAGTTATTTTTTCCAAAGGGTGTGCAACCAAATATTAAGTTAAGGGTGCCAATAATTTTGTCCGGTCCATTTTTGGAGTTTTGTTTGACATTATGTCCAAGTTGCTTTTTTTCCTCCCTTTTTTTGTTGTGTTCCAATACACACAAAGGGAATAAACCTGTGTATAGCAAAACATGTGTTCCTGCAATACTTTTCTGTGAGAAATACTTGATTTTCTGGAAAAATTTCTGGGGTGTCAACAATTTCGGCCATGACTGTAGATATACAGTATTTAGAATTGTAGTCAGAATGAAGTTTATGTGTCAAGAAATAGTCATCAATCCAGGGTGTTAGGAATAGGCAGTCTCCATTTATGTCTAGTCCTATGCTATTCTACAATTTTGTTTCTCCTTTGGCATGCTATAATTTTGATGATTACTGATATACAGAATCCTACATGTTCTACTTCTAAGGGGTTTTCCATATGTCTCTTCATTGGGGGAACAGTCATAGTTAAGATTCTACAAGTGAAACATATTGTTTCAGTCATGCAGAATTTGTGTCAGTAGCAAGTATGCAACCACATTGCCTTGAGAATAAACAATAATCAGGCAGGTATTAAATTGTAACCCCTGTTAATATCAATTTATATACTTTTTTTTTAAGAGCGGCAAACTTGTTACAAAAATGTTTCAGAAGATTCAAGAATTAATTGATGACAAAGATGCCCTTGTATTTGTACTTATTGATGAGGTAGTTTTGTTTGACATTATGTCCAATTTGCTTTTTTTCCTCCCCTTTTTTGTTGAGTTCCAATACACACAAAGGGAATAAACCTGTATACAGCAAAACATGTGTTCCTGCAATACTTTTCTTTGAGAAATACTTGATTTTCTGGAAAAATTTCTGGGGTGCCAACAATTTCGGCCATGACTATACTTATTTGTGTGAGATTCCAAATCCATGTTCAGTATGAGGCAAATTTAATTATACTGGTTTTCATAATGTAACAGTAAGAGAAAGTTTGTGAAATATATACAACCAGAATATTTTTATCTATTAATAGGACTTAGAAGCTCTGGTCACAGTATAGTTCACATTACTGCAAGATTCTAATGAGTTCAACAGACTTTTTCCGACTGCTGTAAGAATAACTGTCTTAACATCTATTCATTAGCTGAACTTCAATTTGAATTATTTAAAATATTCCATTAAAAGAGCATCAGTTTACCTCTTTGTTCCCACTCTGTGATTTGGTGCAATATCTATTGTATCTGTAGCTGAATCATGTCTCACTGCCAGACCTAAATCTGCAATGCAACATGTTCCATTTTTCTTCACTAATATGTTTTTTGATTTCAAGTCTCTATGAGCTATAGCTGGTTTACCTGAAATTAAAACACACAGAAGCATAATTAATATCAAGCAACTCAACCTGAACTTTAACTCAAGACACGAAAGATTAAGCTCATAGAATAACGGGTTGGAACAGACCTTAGAGGGCTTCTAGTCCAACCCCAATCCATGGATCCTTACTGCATCCCAGATAAATGGTTGTCCAATCTTTTCTTGATAACCTCCAGCAACAAATTATTATTTCAGTTGATGAAGCTCAAATTATTCCACTTTGAACACACTATATAAAAACCTAATTCTCTACATAACTAATGTTGGGACAGATGGAAGGAAAAGAGAAGAGGACAATCAGCAGTAATATAGAGGAACTCTATGGTGGTGATGAGTACACCACTGGAAGACCATGTCAATGACAGATCATAATGGAGAAAAATCTATCTAAATCTTCAATAAATGTTTACAATGACTTGATGACAAATACATTTCTTATTATATATTAAAATTCAGATTCACTACATTCTGACAATATATCAAGATTTACTAAATAAAGATGAACAATTTTTAAAACAAGGTTTCCAAACTATAAGGGGAGATATAAGAATCTTTTAGTTACATTGTTACAATAAATAAACGTTCTCCAAGGTTGCATTATTATTTCATTGTTTATTTTGGTGTCTGGATTTTTAGGCAAGGTTAAATTGAAAGGAGGTTGATGATAGAAATTTAGGAATTCCTGCTTTAAAGGAATTACAATTTAATCAAAAAGTTATTATCTGAAAACAAAGCTTCTGCATATTTAAGCACTACAAAAAAGAATTAGGCAATAAATCATATTCTCATAATTACCCAATGATACTAACGAAAAGTCTAAAATTGATGGGATAAAATATAGTGTATGTCACCCTGAGATGAACAATCATTTTTGAATCTAATCCAAATAAACTCCTCCAGTAGCGAAATAAGGCCAATAGTTGACATACATTTGGTTATCACTACTGGAGCATGACTAAACCAAAACAGGATTTCTGATAGTAGAATCAATATTGTCTGCAGTGTTATGCTTCCAGTTAATGAGAAAATGTCATTTTTTCACAAATAAAATAGCCTAGTTCTTCTTGTGCTGAAAAGTCTGTACAAAGGAATGACAGCTGATCTAAAGAGCTGATCTATATGCAGAGTTAGGTTTTTCAAACGCTGGATACAATCTAAGATTTATATGTCTTATGGCTATATAAATAAGTCAAATATGGTTGTTGTTGTTAGCTGCGAAGTCGTGTCCAACCCATTGCGACCCTATGGACAACATTCCTCCAGGCCTTCCTGTCGTCCACCATCTTCTGGAGTCCATTTAAGCTCACGCCTACTGCTTCACTGACTCTATCCAGCCACTTCATTCTCTGTCATCCCCTTCTTCTCTTGCCCTCAATCTTTCCCAGCATTAGGCTCTTCTCCAGTGAGTCCTTCCTTCTCATTAGGTGACCAAAGTATTTGAGTTTTAGCTTCAGGATCTGGCCTTCTAAAGAGCAGTCAGGGTTGATCTCCTCTAGGACTGACCAGTTTGATCGCCTTGCAGTCTAAGGACTTGCAGGAGTCTTCTCCAGCACCATAGTTCAAAGGCCTCAATTCTTTGGCGCTCAGCCTTTTTTATGGTCCAATTTTCATTGCCATACATTGCAATCAAATATGGTACTTTATAGTATTGATAAGACCTGATGCATTGAGCCACGATATCACTCCTGAGGACAACAATACTTGTTATGAATTCCTATGCAGTCAGCTACACAACTGTTTTTAAAACATTTTATATGAAAAAAGTTGCATCCTATATATTTCTTGAAAGAAAGATGTTTCTTCTTCCAAAAGTTACACTGTTCCTTGAAGCCAGTTAAGTTATACAGATGGTCACTTACCAATTTTATTTAGTGACTGTTCAAAATTTTGAAGTGTAAGAACATCTTTGAGACTAATCCTCTCATTGACAACTGTTGCAATATTCTATAGTGATGTGATCATGATTTGCATGCTTTATAACAGTTTCAGATGGAATTAATGGAAAATGCAAAGTAAAATTTGAAGTTGAGATCACATAATGTCTCACTTCACTTCAGTGAATCGCATTACAACCAAAAAGGAAAGGACATCCTAAGTTCACAGCACACACATGATCTTTGCTGAGCAATTGTGATATTTATCAACACTTGTCAGTCCCAATCATGCTAAGTGAGGACTTCCTGTAATCCTTAGGCATAAATGTTTCCTGAAGGAATACAGTATGAAGCGTAGACTATCTCCAGGATAAGGCATGTCAAACTGCCAGCCACAGGCCAGATGCATCACAATGAAACCATGCCCTCCCCACGTGATGTCGCGAGTTTGACATGCTTGTCCAGGATAATATAATCTCCTGAAGAACTCAAGCTTAAGCAACCGAACCTGAAACATCACTTTCATTTTTACAAAATGTAATAGAATTGCTTTCTTTTAATTAATGAAGATTCACTAATGTAACTAACTTTGTAACAAGTAAGGAAGTTCCCCAAACTTGGTTCTGGGTGACTTCAGTCTGCCTTCCCTGGGTTCAGCTTCAAAAGTGGCTTATGAGTTCATGACCTCCATGGACCTACCCAGATTATCAAATATCTGACTTGGAACAGTGATCACATTCAGATTTAATCTGTTTATCAGAGTAGTGTCAACATGATCTGATGGGGATTCTAATATTATCCCCCGTTATGGTGAGATCACATCCTGATGAACCTGAGACTCTCCTTATCATACCCACTCCACAGGGACACTGACCCATTAGAATGGTCTACCTCTGGACACTGATGGTCCTTCCAGAAGGAACTGGAAGACATTCTGAAGGATTTGCTGCACAGTTCTGCCAAAGTCTTAGTAACGGCCTGGAACCAAAACGCTGGTGAAGCTCTGAGTAGGAGCACCCTATGCAATCTCTCACAAGCCTTTGCTCCCATTGTTCCCCATCGTTCATAGAGGAACTAAAAGTTCTGAAACAAGTTAAGAGTCATATAGAGTACCACTGGAGGAAAACAAAGGGTGACTCCAACTGGACATGTCTTAGAGTCACTATTAAGGCCTATTTCATGGTGGTAAAAGCAGCAAAATATAATTACTTCTCTGCTCTTATTTCATCTGCAGAATGTTATCGATCCTGTTTCAGATCACTCGATCCCTACCAACCCAAGGGGGTTTGGATGATCATCTTCAGGGCCATGGAGAATAATTTGTTGAACACAGATAAAATCACTCAAATTCATTCCCAGCTAGAGTCTTTGAATGGTGCTAGCGTTTGTAAGATGCCCAGAGAAACATCTTACCCAGTAATATGGGAACAGTTTGATTTTGTTGTACCTAAGGAAGTGGATAGGATCCTCTGCACTGTCAAGGCAACCACCCGTCAACTAGACCCTTGTCCCTCCTAGCTGGTGAAAGCCTCCAGGACTGTGACCACCAGATGGGTTTATGCAATGATAAATCCACCTCTGCAAGAGGATACTTTCCCAGGGCATTTAAGGGGCCCTGGTTTGTTCTCTCATTAAAACCTTCACTCGACCCCTCCTGCCTGGACAACTTTCGTCCAGTCTCCCATTTTCCCTTTTTGGGTAAGTTAGTGAAAAAGGTGGTTGCTTGACAGTTCCAGGGGATCCTAGAGGAAACAGATTTCCTTGGACCATTTTAGTCAGGATTCAGGCCTAGCTATGGGAGAGAAGACAGCTTTGGCTGAGCTCATGGATAATCTCTAGCAGGAGCAGGATGGGCGTAATGCAACCATTCTGCTTGACCTCAGTACCATGAACCATAATATTCTTTTGGTCTGGCTATCTGAATTAGGGCTGGGTGGTATAGTTTTGCACTGGTTCAGTTCCTTCCTCCAAGGTCAATTCCAATTGGTGTTGACAGGGAGTGAGAGATCCAACCCGACTACCCACTATGGTGTTCCACAGGGCTTCGTACTCTCTCCTGTTGTTTAACAGCTACATAAAACCTTTCGATAAGATCATCTGTCAATATGGATTGAGTTATCATTAATATGCTGATGATATTCAGATCTACAGTACATCGCTACACATGGTTATCTGAGTGATGCTATCTCTGCTCTCTTGAGATGTCTGAAGGCTGTAGGGATCTGGATGGGAGAACAACAGACTTTGACTGAACTCTGGCAAGACCAAGTGGCTTTGGATACATGAAGCCTCAGGATCCAAATGTTTGTCATCTGTACATATGGGTAGAATTGCAATTTAGGAGTTCTTCTGGACTCACATTCCTGGTCAAAGAGCAGCTAATGGGCATGACTAGGAAAACTTTTGCACACCTCCAGTTTCTGCATCTGCTGCCACCTTTCCTCAATTATGACTTTTTGAGCTCAGTTACTCAAGCCCTATGCATCTTTTGTCTGGATTATTCCATATGCTCTACATGGTGCAATTCTTGAAATCCATTTACACGGTTGAATTGGTGCAAAATGCAGCAACAAGAGCAGTCTTTGGGACCCCTAGGATGGCTCATATAACATTTCTGCTCCACAAACTTCACCAGCTACCAGTCTCCTTCTGAGTACAGTTCAAGATGTTGTTCATTACTTTTATAGCCCTGAAATATAGATCCAGTTTACCTGATGAATCATCTCATCCTGCTAGGACAAGTTTGTCCTATATATGATAGCAGAGAAGGCCAATTTCAGATCCCGTCAGTCAAAGAGTTCCATCTATTGGGATCCAGAAGAGCTTTTTCTGCTGCAGCACTTGGCTTTTGGAACATCTTAACCTCTAAGGTAAGATCTGTCCCATCCTATCCTTCTGCAAGAGCCTAAAGACCTCATTCTGCCAGTTGGACAGTTCACCTGAGGTCCAAATGGAGAAATTCCATGCTGGAGGTGACAGCTGGATTGACAGCAGACTCCACTCCCTCTCTCCTTGTTCTCTCCTTTCTACCTGTCCATATTTCCTTTTTTTGGTAATCTTATAGTTGAATTTCTGATTATGTTCCTTTTCAAACATTCTTTTTTTTTTTGCTTTATCATCTTATTTCTGTTCTGTTTACACTCTTTTCACCTCTTCCTTTTATTGTACAGAGTAGTTTCATGGCAAAATAGGCAGTAATTAAATTTAATAAATAAATAAGGAAGAAGCAGAGTGAACATTATAAAAAAAACTTAACTCAATCATTTGATTGCATGTGACTTCTGATTTGCGATCTTGGTGCTGTGGATGTAGGAAGATGAGCTCCGTCTTCCACATCCAAATTTGTTCCGCTGGGGGAACCTGGAAAGGGTCGAAAGTTGCCCTGTAGGCGTGACAAGCAAGGAGGGGGTCCCCGTTTGATCGTGGGAGGGCGGTGGCCCTCCCGTTTGATCCAGGGAAGCCCTCCAAACCAGCGGGGGAAAGACCGGCCATACCAATATGGCTAAGCTGCTGACAGCCTAAGTCAAAAGCACCACCAAGCAACTTTAAAGTGGATGAAACTCAGTGAGACCTGATCCTCTCTTTAAGATTTTAAGTATTTTTTCCTGTAAAATGTGCCCAAAATATTTTTTCCCCAGTGAGGAGAGACGGAAGGGAAATTTTATCTCACCCTCTAAGAAAAGCGGCAACTAACTACTCAGGGAAAACAGAGCAACTATAACACCAATTATAATCTAATTGGATGTATATTCTTTTGAAACTTGAGCACTAAGTGTTCCTTTTCTCATTGGAGACATTTGCTTTTTATTTTTTTAAAAAATAAGACTTGAAAAATCATCATATAAATTTTAGACTTAAAAAGTTAAAACAGCATCCATGACACCTTGTGGCAAAGTATGGTATTACAATTTGTTATTGCTTAAAAGAGAATTGACTTGAAACCTTGACCTTGACCTTGCACCTGTGAAAAACCCAGCTGCAAAGAAGGAATTGACTTGAAACCTTGACCTTGACCTTGCACCTGTGAAAAACCCAGCTGCAAAGAAGGAACTTCCTGGTGGCATATCTGGCTTGCTTGAACTATGAATGTAAACTTTTACTGCCTTTCAGAGCTATAGTTGGGGAATTGCTTTCCTATTTCTTTACATGAGAAGTGTATGTTATTATACGAGATAATGGAATACCTTAGACTATAAACTCTTACTTGACAAAAAAATTCTACTATAAAGACCATCTGTAACATGTGAAATAGATGTCCCATAACCAGCCACAAAAGACAAAAAACTATTTTTAACATTTGATTCAACTTAACATCTGTTAAGAGAATATGGATGAAGATCAGGAAAAAAACTTTTCCATGTTGAAATCAATACATGAAACCATCCTTTCAGGTTGTGACAAAATAAGAAGCAACCTAAAGGAACAAAATGCCAGCTTAAATATACAAACCCAGATCTTGACTACAACAAAAGAACTACTAACAATGCAGAAAATAACAGGAAAATTGGAATAACTAAACACCAAGACAGAGAACCCAACTGAACAACAGACCCGGCCAACGGAAAAATTAGAAAAGGGAGTGGCAACATTGAAACTGAAAAGACTTTTTACAAAAATCAGAAGAAATTTGAGGAAACGGAAGAAGAACAGACTGAATGGAAGATAAACCTATCAGACAATTGTGGGAGTGATAGGTAGGTGATCTAATGAATACAAATGGGCTCGTTCTTCCAAAAAAACTTCAACCAAATGGTCTTTGTTATTCCAAATAATATAATAATAGAGGGAGAACTATTTGATGATTCAAAGGCACTGACATGGAAGGTTAGCTGGCAAAGGAAGGAAGCCACAGTAAGGCTGAAAAAAATAATGGCTTTGATTTATTATAGGGAATATATTACTTATTAGAGGGTTGAATATGGTTAAAAATAGATAACTTTTAGAAAATAAAGTGTAATTATAATTGAATAGCTAAGATGTATAACAAGACTAACTTTGGTATGAAAAGGGAAAAAGGGAGAAGCTGAGATAAGGGAAACTTTGGTCACCTAATATAAAATATTTGGAAATCATAACTGTGTTTTTTCTTTTCTTTTTGAATATTGATGGGAAATTAAAGTTTATGTAGAAGCTAAAAAGTACTGATAAATGTAACAAGAATGTTTTTACTTAGCTGAAAATAAGAATTCTGTTTGCCCAATATGAGATAATAGATATTACTAGAAAAAGAGAGGGAGTATTTGATCTTCCAATATTACACCTAAACTAAAAAAATTATGTATATAACTGAATTATTAATTAACTCAGACAACACTAATAATGGCTTTGACTTATTAGAGGGGATGTTGTTGTTGTTAACTGCGAAGTCGTGTCCGACCCATCGCGACCCTATGGACAACATTCCTCCATGCCTTCCTGTCCTCTACCATCTTCTGGAGTCCATCCAAGCTCAAGCCTACTGCTTCAGTGACTCCATCCAGCCACGTCATTCTCTGTCGTCCCCTTCTTCTATTGCCCTCGATCTGTCCCAGCATTAGGCTCTTCTCCAGTGAGTCCTTCTTTCTCATTAGGTGGCCAAAGTATTTGAGTTTTAGCTTCAGGATCTGCCCTTCTAAAGAGCAGTCAGGATTGATCTCCTCTAGGACTGACCGGTTTGATCGCCTTGCAGTCCAAGGGACTCGCAGGAGTCTTCTCCAGTACCATAGTTCAAAGGCCTCAATTCTTTGGCGCTCAGCCTTTTTTATGGTCCAACTTTCACTGCCATACATTGCAACTGGGAAGACCATAGCCTTGACTATACGTACTTTTGTTGACAGGGTGATGTCTCTGCTTTTTAGTGTGCTGTCTAGATTTGCCATGGCTTTCCTCCCGAGGAGCAAGCGTCTTTTAATTTCTTGGCTACAGTCCCCATCTGCAGTGATCTTGGAGCCCAGGAAAATAAAATCTGTCACTACCTCCATTTCTTCCCCATCTATTTGCCAGGAATTGAGAGGGCCAGATGCCATGATCTTGGTTTTCTTAATGTTAAGTTTCAACCCAACTTTTGCACTCTCCTTCTTCACCCGCAACAAGAGGCTCTTTAGTTCTTCTTCACTTTCTGCCATTAGAGTGGTATCATCTGCGTATCTAAGGTTGTTGATATTTCTTCCGGCAATCTTAATTCCTGCTTTTGATTCATCTAGCCCAGCCTTTCTCATGATGTGCTCTGCATATAAGTTAAATAGGCAGGGCGACAGTATACAGCCTTGCCGGACTCCTTTCCCAATTTTGAACCAATCAGTGGTTCCGTGTCCAGTTCTCACTGTTGCTTCTTGACCCGCATATAGGTTACTCAAGAGACAAATAAGATGGTCTGGTACTCCCATCTCTTTAAGAACTTGCCACAGTTTGTTATGATCCACACAGTCAAAGGCTTTAGCATAGTCAATGAAGCAGAAGTAGATGTTTTTCTGGAACTCCCTAGCTTTCTCCATGAGAATTTGGCAATTTGATCTCTAGTTCCTCTGCCTCTTCCAAATCCTGCCTGTACTTCTGGTAGTTCTCGATCCACATACTGCTGAAGTCTAGCTTGTAGGATTTTAAGCATGACTTTACTAGCATGAGAAATGAGTGCAATGGTGCGATAGTTTGAACATTCTTTGGCACTGCCTTTCTTTGGGATTGGAATGTAAACTGATCTTTTCCAATCCTGTGGCCACTGTTGAGTTTTCCAAATTTGCTGGTAAATTGAGTGTAGCACTCTTACTGCATTGTCTTTTAAGATTTTGAATAGCTCAGCTGGAATACTGTCACCTCCACTAGCTTTGTTGTTGCTCAGTTTTTCTAAGGCCCACTTCACTTCACATTCTAGGATGTTTGGCTTGAGGTCAGTGACCACCTCACTGTGATTATCAGGGACGTTAAGCTCATTCTTGCATAGTTCTTCTGTGTAATTTTGCCACCTCTTCTTAATCTCTTCTGCCTCTGTTAGGTCCCTGCCATTTTGGTCCTTTATCATGCCCAGTTTTGCATGAAACATTCCCTTCATTTCTCTAATTTTCTTGAAAAGATCTCTGGTCCTCCCTATTCTATTGTTTTCTTCTATTTCTTTGCACTGTTCATTTAAGAAGGCATTCTTATCTCTTCTAGCTATTCTCTGGAATTCTGCATTCAATTGGGCGTATCTTTCTTTTTCTCCCTTGCCTTTCGCTTCCCTCCTTTCCTCAGCTATTTGCAAAGCTTCCTCAGACAGCCATTTTGCTTTCTTGCATTTCTTTTTCTTTGGGATGGTTTTGGTTGCTACCT
>JAKJMR010016095.1:0-11595 GCA_024449315.1 Daboia siamensis
GAGAGAAGCAACCTAGAACTAAGGAGAAACTTCCTGACAGTTAGAACTATTAACCAGTGGAACAACCTGCCTCCAAAGGTGGTGAATGCTCCAACACTGGAGGTTTTTAAGAAGAGACTGGACAGCCATTTGCCTGAAATGGTATAAGGTTTCCTGCCTAAGCAGGGGGTTGGACTAGATGACCTCCAAGGTCCCTTCCAACTAATTATTATTATTATTATTATTATTATTATTATTATTATTATTATTATTATATCTATGGCTGAATGTCATCCTCTGAGTAACCACAGATCAACGTACTTTGAAGGATCGAAAAGTCTCAGAGGTGGTCCGACAAGTTTGATGAACAAAAGTGCTGAAATTGTCTTAGTCTTTAACGAAGCTCTTGTTGGGGTGGCAATTAGATTCATCTGTGAAAACCCATGTTCACATTCACTTGAAGAAATAGGAATGGTATTCAGAGTCTGTATCAAATGCAACAGTTTTTCTGGATATGTCTTTTCGAGAATGTATTCACGGAATCCACTAATCATTTCTCTTTCATTTAGTTGCAGTCTGATTGATAAGTTTCTAATATCCACTTCTCCAAATGTCAGTTGAGTATTAATATCTTTAGGCCAATGTTTTTGATCAAGTACGCAAGACCAATACACCAATTCATCGTCTTTGCTATCGAGTAATCTTTTTTCAATTGACTCTTTCAATTTTGTATAAAATATACTTGGGTCAAAGGGAGGATCCTTTTTTGAATCTCTTTTGTGAAGTAAAACTCCACAAAAGCGAAGATCACTTACAGCAGCAACAACACATTTATAATAGGGCCCAAGGTTCTGTCTTCTTTCTTCAAAAACTTGTACCAGTATTTTTATTTTCTTATTTGCCTTATACAAGTCGATGTTGCGGTCCTGTAGATCCAAACTTAAATCTGACAATTCTTGGAGAACGTCACACATCAATCCTAGGTCCAATAAAAATTCTGTAGATGTTATTTTTCTTTTCAAGTCATCATAAGTGCATTTATCATTTTTATCTCTTTTAGGATCATGCATTGCTTGTTCAAAATGATACACAAGGGATTCAAAATTATTCCATACAGTCAAAACTGATTTCTTAAAAGATCTACAAGAGATGAGATTTTGAGAAAAGTAAGAGACGAACCGTTGAAATACAAAGAAAAAGAAATTGTAGTCCTCAAACAAATTCCTAGGAGAATAAGAGAGTCTCGAAGAGAATATCAGTTCCTAACTAGGAAATTAACTAAAAAAGGAGTGAATTTTAGATGGCTCATTCCAGAAGGGATCTTAATTTATTGGGATACGAAAAGATATAGACTGGACACACCACTTAAAGCAATGTAATTCTCCGATAACCACAGAAGATTTCTGGAAAGAGGTGACCCAGAACCAAAGAAACAAGAAGAAATGGCAGTAGAAGAAGTGGCCAAACAAAGAGAGGAGGAAGAAATGAAAAATACATATGCAGAAGAAGGAGCAAGACCAAGAGACCAGAGACAGATAAGATCGACTAGAAGATTAAGACCTAGATATAACTGAAAGAGATGGAGGAGAGTGGGATTTTGTTAATAAATATTAATGGACTAAATTCTCCTTCAAAAAGGAGAAAAATCTTTACACGACTACAAAAATTAAAAATGGATATAATTTGTCTTCAAGAAACGCATATTAAGAGACAACATTATAAATTATTAGAACAACCGAAAATTGGTAAACTTTACTTCGGATTAGCATCTCAAAAGAAAAGAGGAATAGCTCTATATATTAAGGAAACGATGAACCCCAACAAATCTACACAGATTAAGAGGGGAGAATATTAATGGTGGAAATGATGGATCAAAAACAGATACAGGTGAAACTCTAAAAATTAGAATATCGTGCCAAAGTTCATTTATTTCAGTAATGCAAATTTAAAGGGGAAACTAATATATGAGATAGACTCATTACATGCAAAGCAAGATAGTTCAAGCTGTGATTTGTCATAATTGTGATGATTATGGCATACAGCTCATGAAAACCCCAAATCCACAATCTCAGAAAATTAGAATATTGTGAAAAGGTGCAATATTCTAGGCTCAAAGTGTCCCACTCTAATCAGCTAATTAAGCCATAACACCTGCAAAGGGTTCCTGAGCCTTTAAATGGTCTCTCAGTCTGGTTCAGTAGGATTCACAATCATGGGGAAGACTGCTGACCTGACAGTTGTGCAGAAAACCATCATTGACACCCTCCATAAGGAGGGAAAGCCTCAAAAGGTAATTGCAAAAGAAGTTGGATGTTCCCAAAGTGCTGTATCAAAGCACATTAATAGAAAGTTATGTGGAAGGGAAAAGTGTGGAAGAAAAAGGTGAACAAGCAGCAGGCATTACCGCAGCCTGGAGAGGATTGTCAGGAAAAGGCCATTCAAAAGTGTTGGGGACTTTCACAAGGAGTGGACTGAGGCTGGAGTCAGTGCATCAAGAGCCACCACACACAGACGGATCCTGGACATGGGCTTCAAATGTCGTATTACTCTTGTCAAGCCGCTCCTGAACAACAAACAACGTCAGAGGTGTCTTACCTGGGCTAAATAAAAACAGACCTGGTCTGTTGCTCAGTGGTCCAAAGTCCTCTTTTCTGATGAGAGCAACTTTTGCATCTCATTTGGAAACCAAGGACCCAGAGTCTGGAGGAAGAATGGAGAGGCACACACTGCAAGATGCTTGAAGTCCAGTGTGAAGTTTCCACAGTCTGTGTTGATTTGGGGAGCCATGTCATCTGCTGGTGTTGGTCCACTGTGCTTCATTAAGTCCAGGGTCAACACAGCTGTCTACCAGGAGATTTTGGAGCACTTCATGCTTGCTTCTGCAGACGAGCTTTATGGGGATGCTGACTTCATTTTCCAGCAGGACTTGGCACCTGCCCACACTGCCAAAAGCACCAAAACCTGGTTCAGTGACCGTGGGATTTCTGTGCTTGATTGGCCAGCAAACTCGCCTGACCTGAACCCCATAGAGAATCTATGGGGCATTGCCAAGAGAAAGATGAGAGACATGAGACCGAACAATGCAGAAGAGCTGAAGGCCGCTATTGAAGCATCCTGGTCTTCCATAACACCTCAGCAGTGCCACAGGCTGATAGCTTCTATGCCACGCCACATTGAGGCAGTAATTGCTGCAAAAGGGGCCCAAACCAAGTACTGAGTACACATGCATGCTTATACTTTTCAGAGGTCCGATATTGTTCTATGTACACTCCTTGTTTTATTGATCGCATGTAATATTCTAATTTTCTGAGATTGTGGATTTGGGGTTTTCATGAGCTGTACGCCATAATCATCAAATTTATGACAAATCACGGCTTGAACTATCTTGCTTTGCATGTAATGAGTCTATCTCATATATTAGTTTCCCCTTTTAAGTTGCATTACTGAAATAAATGAACTTTTGCACGATATTCTAATTTTTCGAGTTTCACCTGTACTGTTGGTAGCAATATACGCACCTAATGATAAACAAGAGCAATTTTATCAAAGACTATGGAAATAATGGCTCAACAGATCAAAAGGACTAAACAGAATTTCTTTGAAAATGCCAATAAGCCAGGGAGATGGTTAGCATATAGACTGAAAAAAGAAAAAGAGAAAAAAAATGATAGATAAGCTGCAAGATCCAAAAGGTGAATTACAGTTTCAAAATGACAAAATCAAAAAAATTATTAAAGATTACTATGAGACACTTTACAAGGCAAAGGAAATTTCAAAAGAAAAAATACAGCAGTACTTAGAAAAAGCAGACTTACCAAAAATTCCAGAGAAAATCCGAAACATACTAAATGGAAAAATATCAATGGTGGAGATTATATAAGCTATAAAAAGGCAAAAAAATGATAAGACTCCGGGCCCAGATGGATTACCTGCAGAATTTATACATCACTACAAGATTTTGAAAGAACTGTGCAGTGAAATTCTCCTGGAGGCTAAAATACCAAACACATGGACTGAAGCCAATATTACTGTAATATCTAAAGGAGACTCTGATTTGATACAAATAAAAAATTATAGACCAATATCATTATTAAATGTAGACTACAAAATCTTTGCTTCAATAATGGCAGAAAGACTAAAAAAATTTTTGATCAAATTTATACACACAGATCAAAATGGTTTCTTACCTAAAAGACAGATAAAAAATAATCTAAGAATTATTCTTGATGTGTTAGAGTATTATGAAATTCATTCAAGGACAGAGATGTCTTTAATATTCCTTGATGCACAAAAATTGTTCGACAATGTAAACTGGTAATTTATGTTTCAGCAGCTTGCAGAAATGGACTTTGGAAAAAACTTTATAAATGCAATCCAAACAATTTATTGTAAACAGACTGCCAAAATAATTGTAAATGGAGACTATACCAAAAACTTAAATATTTAAAAGGACACAAGACAGGAATGTCCATCATCTCTATTACTATTTATATTAACACTGGAAGTATTGAATAGAAACTGTCAATGTCCTTACCGGTCCCTAGTCTCCTCCAACCCAATAGCAGAATGACGCGACTGGCAAACAGGAACATTGCAACAGATGCTTTAATGCTTCGCAAACAAAGTCAACACTGGGAGTGTTTTGCTCCCAGCGCGTTAAATACCTTCCTCCCTGAGGCTCCACCCTTCCCCTCACAGCAAGCCAGCATCCGGTGTCCATCTTTAAAGACAGCTGGATTCCCCCCCCCCCCCGGCCTGCCTTCCTGTTGCTGCCGGCTGGCATTGCTCAACGGAGCATCGGAGCTGCCTCTGTCCCCGTAAGTCCTTCTCCCGGAGCACCCCATAGTCTGTGCCACTCGGAGCTAGCCATAGGCTCCTCAGCCATCCAGTGGTGCTGTGGGCTGTAACGGATGGTCGCCTGCTCTGCAGAGGCCGTCCTGGTCCACCAGCTGATTGGTGGGCCGGAATACCTCCCCGCTGTTCGGCGTTGGGGATGGCCCTGTTGGTCTCCCAGCTGTTCGGCGGTGCTGCGGCTGCGTGGAGGCCGTCCCGGACTGCCAGCTTATTGGCGGCAGCGAGAACGGGCTGACAGACCTCCCAGCTGGTTGTCTCTGCTGGGTTCACCAGCAGAGCTACTCCCGATGTGCTGTTTCCCCCCCCCCCCTTTGAATGCTGAGCTTACGGGGCTTGACAGGTGACTCCCACTACCAGGGGTCCACCTGGAAGGCAAGGAGAAACATAAGCACTTGAGGACTGGTCAGCTGACACCCCCACCCGGCTTACCCAGGCACTGGCGATGGAACCTCCGCACCAATCGGGGGGGCATGGACATCTGATTCCCCCACCCAGGATGTCTCTGTGATAGGATATCCCATCCACCGTACTAGGTATTGTACTTGTCCCCTTCAGACTTGAGAGTCCAGAATCTCCTGTACTTCGTACTGGTCCCCCTTGACAGACCCTGTTACATCTCCTCTGGGACTACAGGAGGCACCAACCACCGGTTTCAACAGGCTACAATGAAACACGGTGTATCTTCCCCAGGAACCGGGGTAGGTGTAGCTGTACAGTCACCGGGTTAATGACCTGTGTGACCTGGAAGGGACCTAGCTTTTTGCAGGGCACCCTCAGCTGTAGATATTTTGTTGAGAGGTACACCTGGTCACCCACCCGGAGAGGTTTTTGGGGCCTTCGTTTCTTGTGGGCCTGTGCTTTTGTGCTATCCTCCGCTTTTACCAGAGCCCTTTTTACGTTACCCCCCTCACACACACACACACGATGTGTGTTATCCACTCTTGTGGCTGGCAGGGCGAGGGGTCCCCTTGGTTGTACTCGGGGATTGGGACGAAATCCAGGCTGTGCACCACCCAAAAGGGGGCAAACCTGGTGCTACTGTGCATTGCGTTGTTGTACACCAATTACGCGAATAGCAGTAGGTCAACCCAGTCCGTCTGCTGGTATGAGACGTAGCTCCATAGGTAACGCTCCACCACCACAGTCGTGCATTCCATTGCTTTGTTGGTGCTGGGGTGATATGCTGAACTGAGACCCTGAGACGACCCAATGTACCGGATAAATGTCCGCCAAAACTGAGCCGTGAACTGCACCCCCCCAATCTGAAATGATCCGCCGGGGTACCCCATGCAAGCAATACACGTGTTGAATAAAGAGGTTAGCCAGCTTCTGGGTGGATGGCAACCCCTTACATGGGATGAAGTGAGCCTGCTTGTAGAAGAGGTCTATGACGGTCGAGATCACGGTGTAACCACGACTCTCTGGCAGCTCCACAACAAAGTCCATCCCGATGTCCTCCCATGGTTGGGTCGGGTCTGCTACTGACTGTAACAACCTTACCTGCTTCCCTGTTTGGTGCTTTGTGGTGGCACAAACATGGCAACCCCGAACATAGGCCTCTACGTCTGTTTTCACGTGCAGCCACCAGAATTGACCAGGTGTAGGGTCTTAAGGAACCCAAAATGTCTCACTTGCTTTGCATCACGGCACCGTTGTAATACCCCTTCCCGTAGGACCTGTGGGATGTACAGCTTGTTGCCTTTCCATGCTAGGTCATCCCTCCGTGTCAATAGATCTGAATGTTCCTGTAACCAGGGGTCATCCTGGACTGCTTTGTGCAGCTCCTGGACCAGGTCGACTGTCAGGTTGTGCGGTACTGCTCGCGCTGCTGCTTGCTGGTAGGGGGGCATGGTCACCTGTACTACCTCCTTCCACTTGTTATTGTATTGAGGCATCCGTGATAGTGCATCGGCGAGGAAGTTCTTCCCCCCCGGTATATACCTCAACCGGAAATGGAAGCATTGGAAGCACTGCACCCATCAGATGTGTTTGGGGGACAGGCACCTCGGCGACTGCAACACCTTGAGGTTCTTATGGTCTGTCCAGACCTCAAATGACCCTGTCACCCCCTCCAGTAGGTGTTGCCATGTAGACAATGCCCACCGCACTGCAAACGCTTCCTTCTCCCAAATGGCCCATTCCTTCCCGGTCTCCGTCAGTTTTCGTGATGTATAGGCACATGGCTGAAACGTCCCCCGGCTATTCTTTTGCAGTAACACTGCACCCACCGTGACATCACTGGCATTGGCCTGTATCACAAATGGCCTGTCTGGATTTGGGTGGAGCAAGACCGGCTCCCTTGCGAACAGGGCCTTTAGGTCATCAAAGGCCTTTTGCCATGCCATGGTCCATGCCAGTGGCTGACCGGGCCATGGCTTCATCGCAATGTGTCACGTGTGGAGCAGGTCCGTCAGGTAGAGCTGTGAATGAGGAGATGAACTGCCTATAAAAGTTGGCAAATCCCAGGAAGCTCTGCAGTTGACAGGTCCGAGATGCTTGCTAATCCAGCATGGCCTTGACATTGTTAGGGTCCATTTCCACTCCTGCCCCTGTTATCCTGTAGTCCAGTCAGGTTTAGTGAAAGTCGCACTTGGAGAGTTTAACGAACAGGCGTGCCTTCAATAGTTTCTCCAGCACCTGCTTCATCAATCAAACATGTTCCTCAAGGGTTCATCCCCTTTTTTGATGCTGACCCTGTAATATGCCTCCCGTAAATCCAACTTGGTGAACACCTTCCCCTTCGCCAGATGGGCCAACAGGTATCTTATGAGTAGCAGGGGGTACATATTCTCCACACAAACCCCGTTGATGCCACGGAAGTTGATGCACAACCGCAAGGAGCCATCTTTCTTCTCCGTGAACAGAACGGGAGCTGCTATCTGTGAACGGGCTGGCTGGATAAAGTCCCTCGCTAGGTTCCGGTCAATGTATCTACGCAGCTCCTCCATCTCCCAGGGCACCATTGTGTACATCCAGGGTTTGGGCAGTTTAGTGCCTGGCACGATGTTGATTGCACAGTCGGTTGGCCGGTGAGGAGGCAGGATATTGCAGTCTTGCTCGCTGAATACCTCAGTGAGGTTGGCATACACAGCTGGATAGGGGCCCTCCCCCTCCGCACTCTCCTAACTTGCGTTTACCACCCCACTCCCTGCTCCACCTCCTTTTTCCCTTTCCTGGTCTGGTGGCTGGGGACCAACCCCAATCCGTAATTTCTGGTATCCCTCTTCCCACCAAATGGTAGGACCCCACTTATCCAGCCACGCCAGCCCTAGGATCATGGCCTCGGTCATGGAAGGAACCACGATAAAGCAAAAGACCTCCCAATGAGCCCCCAGCTCTAGTCAAACAGGCTCCGTTATCTGGGTAGTGCCCCCCCCAAAGGGATCCATCCACCTGCTCGAACTTAATAGGGGTGGCCAGTTGTTTTACCCTGATCCCGGCCTCAGCCACCATGGCTTTACTGATCAGACAGCGGGTGCAGCCGGAATCAATCGGCCCTGTAGTCCCCCCCGACGGCCTGTTTGTGGACTCCTCAGCACTATGGGGACGGTGAATGGATGTATTGGCTCACCATAGGGTCGTCCACCGACTTGTCCTCACTCTCACTGATCCCTAGTCTCCTCCAACCCGATAGCAGAATGACAGGCGACTGGCAAACAGGAACATTGTAAAAGATGCTTTAATGGTTCGCAAACAAAGTCAGCACTGGGAGTGTTTTGCTCCCAGCGCGTTAAATACCTTCCTCCCTGTGGCTCCACCGTTCCCCTCACAGCAGGCCAGCTTCTGGTGTCCATCTTTAAAGGCAGCCAGATCCGCCCGCCCTGCCTGCCTTCCTGCCGCTGCTGGCTGGTGTTGCTCAACAGAGCGTCGGAGCTGCCTCTGTCCCAGTAACTCCTTCTCCCCGAGCACCCAATAGTCTGTGCCACTCGTAGCCAGCCGTAGGCTCCTCAGCCATCCGGTGGTGCGGGCTATAACGGATGGTCACCTGCTCCATCCACCAGCTGTTCATTGGGCCGGCAGACCTCCTGGCTCTTCGGTGGTGTTACGGCTCTGCGGAGGCCATCCCGGACCCCAGCAAGAATGGGCCAACGGACCTCCCAGCTGGTTGTCTCTGCCAGGTTTGCAACAGTGAAAATGAATATCTTACCAAAAATACCCTTTTTATTTCAAACGATTCCTGTAAGGCTGGGAAAAGCCTTTGATGAACTGAATATAATAATACTGAAATTTATCTGGCAAGGGAAAAAAGCGAGAATTAAAGTGAAAATGCTACAAGAAGCTAAAGACTGTGGAGGATTTGGACTCCCGGTGTTGTGATTCCGTGCCAGCCTGTGCTCCTGACAGCTGAGGAGGAGGAGGAGGGGTTTGGAGAGCCATCAGAGTCAGAGGGAGGCTCTGATGCATTACAAGACTCACAATCAGAGGAAGAGCCTGGCTCCTCCAATCATGTTCCGGATGAGGCTCAGCTGTGTGGGGAAGATGAGTCAGATTCTGAGGACTCACAGATGGACGTTATTATAGACGCTTGTAATAGAAGGCACTTAACTAGAGCAGGTCAGAGGAAGACTGTACGGCAGCTCAGCAAAAGGAGAAGCCACGCCTTGGGGCTGCTTAATAAAAAGGGAAGGTGTGGGCGGTGCTGGTTGCTGAAGGCAACCGTTTCTAAAGAACTTCAAGGGAATCATGGTCTGTTTGTTTTACTGGTGAAATTCTTAACTCCTGCTCTGTTTTGCTGTTTGAAACAATTATTTGTTGGAAAAGTATTCTGTTGTTTTTTTTTTGTTTTGAGGAAAGAAGTATCAGGACTGTACATGAAATAAAAAGGGTTGGCTTTTCCAGCCTACTGATAAAAAAGGGGTTGTTCTTGTGACGCAACAAGGACAGTCATAGGCTGGGATAGAACACCCGGACTGGAGGTTATACTACCAAGCAACTATTTTAACATGGCTTAAAGAATGGATAATGCTTAGAGATAAAAGACTATTGTACCTAGAGGGGCATGACTTACAAATTGGTTGGCATGCTTTTCTGTGGTACAGAAAGAATAAAACACATAGATACTTTCAAAACCATTTTATAAGGAATGCACTTCTTTTAGAATGGGAAAAATAATTAAAAAATATATTAAGATACCTGAATGGCTTTCAACAATGGAAGCTTTTGCTTACCCAAATTTAATTAATTACGATAAAGTTGTGACTTAAAAAGATATTTTGGATAATGAAGGAAAATTGAAAGACAGGCAAGACTTACAAGAACAAGGTATTGACTTAGCATGGTGGCCATATCTGAAAATTCAAACGAGATATGAAAAAGATTTTAAAACAATGGGATTTTATAAAGAACAGACATAATAATAATAATAATAATAATAATAATAATAATAATAATAATAATAATAATAATAATAATAATAATAATAATAATAATAAGAAGAAGAAGAAGAAGAAGAAGAAGAAGAAGAAGTTGGAAGGGATCTTGGAGGTCATCTAGTCCAACCCCCTGCTAAGGCAGGAAACCCTATACCATTTCAGACAAATGGCTGTCCAGTCTCTTCTTAAAAGCTTCCAGTGTTGGAGCATTCACCACCTCTGGAGGCAGGTTGTTCCACTGGTTAGTTGTTCTAACTGTCAGGAAGTTTCTCCTTAGTTCTAGGTTGCTTCTCTCCTTGACTAGTTTCCATCCGTTGCTTCTTATCCTGCTTTCAGGTGCTTTGGAGAATAGCTTGGCTCCCTCTTCTTTGTGGCAGCCCCTGAGATATTGGAACACTGCTATCATGTCACCCCTCACCCTTCTCTTCATTAAACTACACATACCCAATTCCAGCAACCGTTCCCTATAGGTTTTAGTCTCCAGTCCCCCAATCATCTTTGTTGCTCTTCTCTGTACTCTTTCTAGAGTCTCGACATCTTTTTTACATCATGGTGACCAAAACTGGATGCAGTATTCCAGGTGTGGCCTTACCAAGGCATTGTAAAGTGGTATTAATACTTCACGGGATCTTTTTTATTCTATCCCTCTCTTAATGCAGCCTAGCACGGTGTTGGCTTTTTTGGCAGCTGCAGCACACTGCTGGCTCATATTGAAGTGATTGTCCACTAAGACTCTGAGATGTCTCTCACAGTTACTACTATTGAGCAAGGTACCACCTATACTATACCTGTGCATTTGATTTTTCCTGCCTAAATGTAGAACCTTACTTTTTTCACAACTGAATTTCATTTTGTTAGATAGTGCCCAGTGTTTGAGTCTTTCCAGATCCTCCTGTATCTTAAGCCTATCTTCTGGAGTATTGGCTATTCCTGCCAGCTTGGTGTCATCTGCAAATTTGATGAGTTCCCCATCTATCCCCTCATCCAAATCGTTGATGAAGATGTTGAAGAGCACTAGGCCCAGAACAGAGCCCTGGGGCACCCCACTACACACTTTCTTCCATGTAGATGCGGTTCCATTGACGACCACACGCTGAGTACGGCTTGTCAGCCAGCTACGAATCCATCTGGTGGTGATGCTATCTAACCCACATTTTTCTATCTTGTCAAGTAGTAGGTTGTGATCTACTTTATCAAATGCCTTACTGAAATCCAAGTAAATTATATCTACAGCATTCCTCTGGTCCACCAGTTTTGTCACTTGGTCAAAGAATGCAATAAGGTTTGTCTGGCACGATCTGTTTTCGACAAACCCATGTTGGCTTTTAGTGATAACTTTGTTTACATCAAGGTGTTCGCTGATTTGTTGTTTGATTATCTTTTCCAGAAT
>JAKJMR010016097.1:7395-49252 GCA_024449315.1 Daboia siamensis
ACACACACACACACACACACACACACACACACACACACACACACACAAACACGTATCCTCCCTGGCCTCTACTAACAGGAGTGAGGGGGAGCCTGTGGCCTAAAGGTTAATACAGTTGCCTAACATGCAAGCTGCCCAGGTTCGAATCCCAGAGGGCTAAGACTAGCTGATGAGAGCTAAGGAGCTTGAAATAGTTATACTAGTCTCCCTTTAACTCTTTTGTCAGTCACAAAATTTTGAATATATATTGTCATTTTTACCGTGGCACACATTAAAAATAAAGTTTTATTGCTTGCTCTCCAAAGTGTAGATATACATAGCACACATTTAAAGATGCTATATGCAACATACGTATAATCCTTATGTCAAAGCAAGGAAGGAGGGAAACTCTGCATTTCAAAGTAATTTATGACTGTTAATTAGAGAGATGCATGTATGTACCAGTATGTATGTATGTATGTACATAGCGTGTGTATATGTGTGCTATGTATGGGTAAATATATACTTTGAGAGCAGGCAACATAATTTCATTTCATTTTTCATGTGGGCCAGTGTGCTCATAAATGACAATAAAGGTTATTTCATCTTATCTGTCTTATCTTAAATTGTCTGGTGAACGATCACCAAGCTTGGCAGATTCACTTGTTTTGGGATAGTAGTTTAACCCATCAACCTTACTTCCCTCAGGCCTGTAATTCCTTCCTGGAACATTAACACTGACCTCCTCCTCCTTCTTCTGCCTTCTTCCTTTCCTCCTTGTCTATCTCCTCCCATGCCCTTTTTTTTTCTGAATCTCCTTCAGTTCTTCAGTTCATAAATATTTTATTTCTGGTAATTAATCTCCTTTCATCTGCTAATCGTCACTGAGTGATATTTGAGTGGATAAATTCTTTTCCGGTGTTCAAAGTTAATATTACTCACATTCGCATTAAGTCTCCCCACTTCATTGATTCTGATTTATAATTACACACTATAATGGTGCGATTTTTAAACCCAGTTAACTTTTGTCTTATCTGTGGTTGTCGTTCTTTCAGGAACCGTACAGTTCAGGTCTGGTTGCCCTGTCAGAGTTCCTGAGTCCTATTGCCCACTTGCTGTCTTAACATCTGATGTGGTTCCTTGTTGACCTAGATCAGACATGTCAAACACAAGACCCGGGGGCTGGATCCGGCCCACGAAGTGGTTTCATAGCGCCCGTGAAGCCATCCTGGAAACAGTGAGGGAACGGGCCCCACTGCCTTGGCCCTGGCCCAGAGACCCTCCTTCTGCCGGAGACCCTCAGATCTGTCCCACTCCTGCCCAGGCCCCCATAGGCACTCTTGATGCAAACGATGTAGAGCTGGCCACGCCACCCAGTAGGCCACACCCACCCTGGCCATACCCACCCGGCCCCTTGAGGGCAACCGCAATGCTGATGCGGCCCTCAATGAAATTGAGTTTGACACCCCTGACCTAGATGTAACCAATGCAGCTAGTCCTTGCTTTACAACAACTGGGTCCAAAACTTTTGTTGCTTAGCAAGACAAACGTTAAGTGAATATATGTTCCATTTTATGATCCAATTGTTAAGTGAATCCCTGCGGCTGTTTAAAAAGTAACACGGTTGTTAAGTGAATCTGGCTTCTCCATGAACTTTGCTTGTCTGAAGGTCGCAAAAGTTGATCACATGACCTTGGGACACTGCAACATAAATACGAACCAGTTTCCAAGCATGTAACGTTTGATCACATGACCATGGGGATGCTGCAACAGTCATAAGTGTGAGAAATGGTCATGTCACTTTTTTCCACAAGGGGGGCATCCATGGATATTGTTATAGGAATAGATGAATATTATGTGTCTGACATAGCTCTATGAAGGAGACGGGTTTATTAAACGTTTGATAACTGAATGAATGAATCGATCAGTCAATAGCTCTCAACCTCATCAGAATATCATAAGCCCGTTCCTCACCACAAGGGGGGCATCCATGGATATTGTTATATGAATATATGAATATTACGCATAGCTACAATTAATCGCAGTCCAATACTGGTAGAAGCTTAATCATTTAAGTCATAACCAAGACATAAGAATTATTAAGGTAGCATCTCAGAATGTAGGCAGTTTCAGGCTAATGTTTGGGGTTTTTTTTTGTAAAATTATGGTGTTCGTATATGATAAATCCAATATTTCCAGGTCTTGAGGAAGCCCTTTAGATATCACTCTGGGAGCTCCAATCATGATTGGTATAACAGTCGTTACATATTTCTTTTTCCATCAATGTTCATGTTTGATCTCTACAAAATATTCCATAATTTTTCCCCCCAATTGTTTCCCTCCAATCCTAGAATTCCCTGGAATAGCAACATCAATGAACCAGACTTTATTTTTTTTCAATAATTATTATTCCAGGAAAATAGCAGCTTTCCTTTCCTTCTCCTTTAGAATCGTTATCATTCAGATAATGCTTCTAAGAAACCAGCCTTTTTTCTCAAACTTTCCTGGGCTTTTTCTCTCAGGATAAAAAAATATTCTACGAGAGTAAATAAAAATTAGATTCTATTTACTGACTGAAGTTGTGAGCTCTCCTAAAATTCCTGCCAAAGTAAATCCGCGAGACACTGCCTGCCAGCAAGAACAGCAGCACCAGATGCTCAAATGGGACTCTGAAACCTCTACTCAGCATTCAGTGGGAGGAAGAGAAGTAGACAGATGGTATTCAGCATGGTGTGTTACCAGTTATTTGGTCATCCATCTCAGGATAGATGCAGAGGTCAATGGCAGTAGGTTGGGCTGGGTGTCACTGTGTGTCCGTTCCACTTCTTTGCTGCTTCAGGGAAGATGCCATGGGGCCTATTTATGGTGTTATGGAATTTGGCTCTAAGTAGATTATTATGCTTCGAAATGTGCCAGCACGTGGGGAAGTCCTTGGCAAGAACAACAACTTTCTACATGGAGCTTTCCAGGGTCTTGAAGCAACCCAGGCCAAATACCCTATTTCCCCGAAAATAAGACTTAATCGGGAAAATAAGCCCTAGAAGGATTTTTCAGGATGCTCGTAATATATGCCCCACCCCCAAAATAAGCCCCAGTTAAGATCGTCAGCCAGGTGGATGCATTTATTACCGCATTTCCCCAAGAATAAGACCTAACTGGAGAATAAACCTTAACACAGAGGTCCCCAACATTTTGGGCACCAGGGACCAGTTCCGTGGAGTTTTTCTCCACGGACTGGAGAGGGTGTGGTTTTGTGTGCTGCCTGCATCTAGCAGATGGGGCTTTGCATGTTTGTGCGGCCCAGTTGTTGGCATGCTGTGACCCGGGGGTTGGGAACCCCTGCCCTAATGCATCTTTTGGAACAAAATTTAATATAAGACCTGGTCTTATTTTGGGGGAAATACGGTAGATGCTTACGCCTGTGTTTCTATACTGCTTTGTGCTCTTCTGTCTCATTTGCGGTCATTTCTCTCTGATTCTGCAGGGTTATCCAGTGCTCGGTAGAAGAATTTATGCCGTTTTCCTGCAGGCTCTCCAAGGCTGAACCTATCCTAGAATTCAACATTGGCACTCAGAAGGAAATTTCAGAAAGCTTGATTTAAGCCAGGGAAAGAAAAGGCCAATGTTTCAATGGGTAAAAAACAGAACTGGAAAGTTAGAATATAATTCAAAGATAAAACCAGTCCAACACGATTGAATGAATAGCATCATCATAAATCAGATTAAGATTCAAGTATACAGAATTTAAAAGGGATGTGGTGGCTCAGTGGGTTAGGACGCTGAGCTTGTCGATCAGAAGGTCGGCAGGTTGGCGGGTCGAATCCCGAGTGCCGCGTAGCAGAGTGAGCGCCTGTTACTCGTCCCAGCTTCTGCCAACCTAGCAGTTCGAAAGCATGTAAAAATGCAAGTAGAAAAATAGGGACCACTATCGTGGGAAGGTAACAGCGTTCCATGCGCCGTTGGCGTCTAGCACGCATGTGCGGGGGAACCTTTAATCTTTACCTTTTATACAGAATTTATGTGTGGATTCATAAGACAGATGGCAGACAGATCACTCAATCAATCAGAATACAGCTGGAAGGGACCTTGGAGGTCTTCTGCTCAAGCACCCAACTTCTGAACGCAAGTCATTCCACTGGTTGATTGTTCTGTTAGGAAATTTGTCTTTAATTCCAGGTTGCTTGAATTTGATTAAATTTTGTTTTGATTGTTTTAATTAACTCCGTTCAATTAGATGCTATTGATAGCATTATAATGGCACTAAAAATGACTTGTGTGAGTCCTCACTCTTGACCATTACACCGTTCCCATGGTCACAGTCAAAATTCAAATGCTTGGCTATCGGCATGTTATCTATTATGGATGCAGCATCTGGGATAATGTGATTGCCATTTATGACTCTCTCAGTTGGCTTCCCACAAGCGAAGATAATGGGAGGAAGCTGGATTCATTTAATGGCCGTGTGTTTCCCATAACAACTATGACATAAAATCAGATGCATCTCAAAACTATCTTGGTTAGCAATGGAAATTTTGATCTTCAAGAGTTCTTGATTTACGACCAATCCTCAAACTGAAACTGTTACATCATCCCCACTAGCCCCATATAAACGTAAATGCCATTTATCGCTTTTTCAGCTAGTTTCTGACAAGCAGTTAATGGGGAAAGCCAAATACATGCAACAATTTCAGTGATTCATTTAACAACCATTGCAAAAGAGGTCATAAAATCAGGCATGGCTCACTTACAAACTGGCTTGTTTAGCAATGGGAATTCTTGCAGCAATTGTGGCCCCAAGTCGAGGATTGTCTGTACAACCATAACTGAGCCCAACATTTCTGTTGCTAAGTGAAACATTTGTTAAGTGAGTTTTGCTCCATTTTGCGAGCTTTCTGGCCACGATTGTTAAGTGAATCACTGCAGTTGTTAAGTAATAATAATAATAACAATAATAACAATAACAATAATAATGTTGGAAGGGACCTTGGAGGTCATCTAGTCCACCCCCTGCTAAGGCAGGAAACCCTATACCATTTCAGACAAATGGCTGTCCAATCTCTTCTTAAAAACTTCCAGTGTTGGAGCATTCACCACTTCTGGAGGCAGGTTGTTCCAGAAGTGGTGAATGCTCCAAAACTGGAAGTTAGTAAGTGAATCTGATTTCCTCACTGACTTTGCTTATCAGGTCATAAAAGGGGGTCACATAACCCCAGGATACCACAAACGTCATAAATATGAATTTTGATCACATGACCATGGAGAAGCTGCAATGGTCATGCCACTTTTTTCAGTGCTGTTGTAACTTTGAACAGTCGCTAAATGAACTGTTGTAAATTGAGGATTACTTGTACTGGATTTGTCTTTAACCATTTCACTCATTTGTAACTTAAAACAGCAGAGGCCAATTTTTGTGAGATGAGTATGAGATCTGTTCATATTTTGCCACTTAATTCTCTCCACCTCCTTATTCACACTATTTTATTAACTGTTTATCATTCTGCAGACTTCTGACTTAATTCCCAAGTAGACAGCCAGACCACATATTTCCGTGCAGGACATCGTGTCCTAATATTTATTTAATGTGCCTAGTATAATGTTGGTCCTTTCTCTTCGTTCTACCTGTATCCTTTTATTGTATAAAACGGCACTTTGTACTTCTCAGTTGTTATTGGCGCTCTTGAAGAAGGAACATAATTCATAGACAAAATCATAGATCAAGTGGCGACAGAGATTTTATTTTCTTTAATTACCACTTTGGAGGAAATCATATGGATGTGCTTTCAAACACAGCCACAGAAGCTGCAGGGGTGTTCTGAAAAGGTAAGGCTTCTATTGATTAGGTTTTTTTTTTCCTTTCCAAGAAAAGAACCAATGATGTACATTTTTTTTAAAAAAAGGAACAGATTGAAGAATGAAAATGAAGAGGGTAAAAAATTGTCTCATTAAATAAACATGTAGGGGTCTATTCCATAGGGATGCGGTGGCTCAGTGGGTTAGGAAGCTGAGCTTGTCGATCAGAAGGTCAGCAGTTTGGCGGTTCGAATCCCGAGCGCCGCATAACAGAGTGAGCGCCTGTTACTCGTCCCAGCTTCTGCCAACCTAGCAGTTCGAAAGCACGTAAAAATGCGAGTAGAAAAATAGGGACCACTACGGTGGGAAGGTAACAGCGTTCCATGCGCCTTTGGCGTCTAGTCATGCCGGCCACATGACCATGGAGATGTCCTCGGACAAGCGCTGGCTCTTCCGCTTTGAAATGGAGATGAGCACCGGCCCCTAGAGTTGGAAACGACTAGCACGCATGTGCGGGGGAACCTTTACCTTTACTTTTAGGGGTCTATTTGGCAACTGCAGCATATTTAAGTGACTGTCCACTAGGACTCCGAGATCCCTCTCTCAGTTGCTACTATCGAGCAAGGTACCACCTATACTATACCTGTGCATTTGGTTTTTCTTCCCTAAATGTAGAACCTTCCTTTTTTCACCACTGAATTTCATTTTGTTAGATAGCGCCCAGTGTTCAAGTCTGTCCAGATCCTCCTGTATCTTAAGCCTATCTTCTGGAGTGTTGGCTATTCCTGCCAGCTTGGTGTCATTTGCAATGATTGTATGTTGAGGACTTCCTATACTTCAGCAAGATTTTCTGTAGAAATGGTAACTCACAGAGAGAAACGAAGCCCTGTGTGAAACAGATCAAAGTAGCCCTAATTCCTGATTCATTTCCCTTTGCCTCTGGTTGATGGTGACTTTGCTATGAAATTAAAAAGATTTTTTTTTCTTAACCTTCACAATTTTAAGAACTTCAATTCCCAGAATTCCCCAGCCAGCATGCCCTTCTTTATTCTCTTTCCTTTCCAAGAGGCTGAGTTGATTTTGGAAAAGGAAGGGAAAAACAAAGATGTGCGGATTTGATTTTTGATTTCCTATCAAAAAATAGCTGAGAGCAGAGCTGAACCTGACATTTTCTACTTTCATTTCCCTAAAACATCACAACAGGAGTGAAGTGACGTTGATCTCATTGTGAAGTACAGCTAGAGAGAGAGAGAGAAAGAGAAATAAAACACACTGACACAGCATTTAAAAGGGATGACCAAAAGAATACAAAAAAGACCAAAACATATCCTTTTCAGTGAGCAACACCCTGATAAGCAGGGATTAATACCAGACAAAAAGCAGAAAACAATATCCTAACCAAGGAATTATGTGGGGAGGGCAAGTTATTGCATATTAAGAGGAGGAAGATCCTCATTAGCGCTGAAGATGTTACCTAGTTTGATAATAAAATATCTGCAAGAAAACAACCAAGCTCAGAACGAATATACAATTTGGTTTCAGAAACAATCTTGGTACACGAGATGCACTATTTAGCATTCAGGTTCTTGTACAGCGACGTAGAGGTGTCAATCACAGTGTTTACATGTGCTTCATTGATTTTGAAAAAGCATTTGATAAAATAAGACACAGCAAACTATTAGAAATCCTGAAACAAGGGGTACTAGATGACAAAGATATCCAAATTGTAAAGAATCAATATTGGCATCAGGTAGCAAAGAGACTAGGCCAAAAATACTCAGCTGCTACAGAAATACGAAGAGGGGTCAGACAGAGATGTATTCTACTATTGTTCTATTCTGAGTCAATCTTCAACGAGGTACTGGAGAACATTGATGCTGGCATCAAAGTAAATGGTGTTTGGATCAACAATTTAAGATATGCTGACGATACAGTTCTGTTTGCCAGTAAGCGTGAAGATCTTCAGCTCCTCATCAAACAGAATCACAGAAATATCTGAAAAATACGGCTTGAAGCTTAACACCTCAAAAACCAAGATCATGGTCGTCAGCAGACAACCCGTTCATTTACCACCAATAAATTTGGAAGGAATACCATTTGAAAAAGTTGAAAGGATCACACACCTCGGTTCTAATTTACATGAAAGCTGGGACAGGACCACTGAAGTAAAGACCAAGGATACAGACAGCTCGAACAGCATTCTTCAAAATGAAAAAGGTCTTCTACAGTCACGACATAAGCCTAAGATTGAACATCAGGCTTGTCAGATGTTATATTTTTTCTGTCCTGCTCTATGGAGTGGAGTTGGTCTCTAACAGAAGGCCACCTGAAGACACTAGAAGTATTTGAAATGTGGATTTACAGGCAGCTGTTACATATAAGCTGGGTTGATAAGATCGGAAATGAGGGGGTGATAAGCCGCCTGGAAAAGCCAAGGGAAATCATCAAAACAATTAAAAAATGAAACTTAGAATATTTCAGACATGTGATCTGGGACCCAGAAAAATAAGGCATACTTCATTTAATCCTCCAGGGAAAGATTGAAGGCAAATGTAAAAGGTAAAGTTTCCCTCGCACATGCGTGCTAGTCTTTTCCGACTCTAGGGGCTGATGCTCATCTCTATTTCAAAGCCAAAGAGCCAACGCTTGCCTGAGGACGTCTCCGTGGTCATGTGGCCGGCATGACTAGATACCAGAGGCTCACGGAATGCTGTTACCTTCCCACCGTAGTGGTCCCTATTTTTCTACTTGCATTTTTACATGCTTTCGAACTGCTAGGATGGCAGAAGCTGGGACATGTAACAGGTGCTCACTCTGTTATGCGGCACTCGGGATTCAACCCGCCAAACTGCCGACCTTCTGATCAACAAGCTCAGCGTCCTAACCCACTGAGCCACTGTGTCTCCTGAAGGCAAATGAGGTCCAGGCAGAAGAAGAACATTATGGCTTCAAATCTAAGGGACTGGTTTGGACAAAACTCAGCAGCACTTTTTGTGCAGCTACTGATAAAAACAGGATCGCCAACATGATCGCCAACGTCCAATAACGGATATGGCACAAGAAGAAGGACCCCACAGTCCTTCTCTTCCTCTTTCCTTCTCTGTCCTCCCTCAAACTCCATTCCCTTCTAGCACTGGTGATATTACCTAGTTCAGGGGTCCCCAAGCTGGGACCCCTAGTGGGCCATGAAGGGTTTAAGTGAGCGGCAAGTGCATGAGAATGCCACTCATGCAGGTCTGCAAAGTTGAAAATGTTGGGGAATTCTGACCTCGTTAGTCATGAAATATCTTCAAGAAAACAACCAAGCTCAGAGACCACCAGGGACTCTACTCTGCTGCCCCAGAATCCAAATAAGGTAAAAAAAACTCAGCCCACCAGATGTTTAATATACTTTAATATACTCTTCCCTATTTTATATTAAGGTTCTTCCTACCACAGCATTCAAAACAAAATTTCTTTTTTAGAATTGGCAATGAATACATCAGTGTTGGATAACATCTTTCAGAATCAAACAGTCTTAATACTTGGTAGGCCATTCACGAGAAGATATTCAAATAGAATGTAGAATGGGGTTGTAAGGGACCTTGGAGGTCTTCTTCAACCTCCATGAAATCCTGTACCATTTCAAATAAGTAGTTGTCCAATCTCTTCTTAAAACCTTTAGGGATGAAGTACCCACAACTTCTGGAGGGAAGACTTTCTGATGATTAATTGTTCTGTCAGGAAATTTCTTTTTAGTTTTCCTTCACAGGTTTACCTCCATTATTTCTTGTTCTACATTCAGGTGCTTTGGAGAACAGATTGGGCATCTCTCTTTTGTGGCAGCCCCTCAAATATTGGAACACTGCTATCATATCTTAGTCCTTCTCTTCATTAGGCTAGACATACCTAGTTCCCTCAATCGTTCATTGTTATGCCATAATGTGTCTCCATCTTCAAAGATCAGGTGTCCAGGCCATAATCTTCATGGAAATGGAAGTTAGACTTTGAAGAAGCAGAAGAGTAAGAGGATTGATACTTCTGGACCCCCATATTGAGAAGACACCCAAGAATCCATGTATATTAAAAGAGCCTTGGTGGAGCAGAGGGCTAATGCCTCCTTAAGTAACACCAGCTGCCTGCAATTAGTGCAGGTTCGCATCCCACCAGGCTCAAGGTTGACTCAGCCTTCCATCCTTCCGAGGTAGGTAAAATGAGGACCCAGATTGTTGGGGGCAATAAGCTGACTTTGTAATAATGCCGCTTGGGGTGTGTGTGAAAGCCCTAACGAGCAGGCATATACATAGAATGAAGGCTACTGCTAAGCTTGTAAGCCGCCCTGAGTCTTCGGAGAAGGGCGGGATATAAATGTAATAAAAATAAAAATAAATAAAATAAATATGTTTGGGCATCCTCAAAGGAATGCAAGGGAGATATATATATATATATATATTGTTGTGACTACAGCTTGTTGATGGCCTTAGGTTAGGCAATAAGATTTGGCCTGTATTTGGGCCTTGCAAGGTATTCTAAAATATTTAACAAATACTTAACACATATCTCCCTTGCCTCTCAGCTAACAAAACGAGAAAGAGCCCGTGGCCTAGAGGTTAAACAACTTCCTAATGTGCAATCGGCCCAGGTTCGAATCTCAGAAGGGTATGGCTGACTGATGAGAACAAATGAGTTTGAAATGGCCATATCAGTCTGCCTTTAATTCTTTGTTAGCAAGCCAAAAAATTTACACAAATATGAGCTGCCACTACTGTGGCTACTGCCTGTAGATGGCCTTGGGCTAGGCTGAAACAGGAAATAAGATTTGTCCCGTGTCTGGGACCAAGCAAGTGTATTCTGAATGCTTAACAAACATTTAACATGTATGTGTATGTATATATATGTATGTGTATGTATATATATATATGTATGTGTATTCTGAATGCTTAACAAACATTTAACGGTATCAGGGCAATGTTTCGATGAAATCTCATCCGTCATCCTCAGGCTGGTGACTTTGGCCTTGTTCGTCTGGGAGAAGTGTGTGATAGTGGCTGTTTTTCTTCTTTTTTAAACTGCCAGAGGGGGTGTGTTCTGTGGGTGGAGGCTTGGCTGTGTTCTGATGGGGTGGAGGTGTGCTCTGATTGGGTGGGAACTTAGCTGTGTTCTGATTGGGTGGGAGTGTGTTTTGAATGGGGGATGTGTTCTGATTGGGTGGGGATGTGTTTTGAGTGGATGGGCTGATCTCAGCTGCCAGCCTTAGACCTGAACTGGTGAGTTGTGCTGCTTTTGTTCGGCTCCGTGTTTGTGGTGGTGCCATGTTTTTATAGTGGGTGTCAGTTTGCTTATTGTGTGGTTTGGAGGGGTTTAAAGTGGCTGATGTTACAGCTGTAGTTAGGTTTCTGTTTTGTGGTTGTGTGTCGTTATCGTTGTGAGTTCGGATTTACTTTTTGAATGGTTGTGTGGTGGTGATGTCATGTGATGTTATCGTGAGTTTGGGTCTGGTATCATTCTTGGTGGTTGGGACTTGTCTGTCAATCAAGGCGGGTTTCCAAATGGCTGGTAGGCGAGAGGTATCATCTTGTTTGTTCATGCTGTGGGGGCGTTTTTCTATCTCGATGGCTTTTCTGATTATTCTGTTCAATTTTGGCGATAGTTCTGGTTTTTTAAAAATCAATTTCGTGTCCCGTGGCTTTAAAGTGTTGGAACAGGGATGAAGTTTGTTCGCCCTTTCTGACTCAGAAAGAAGAACGAAGCTGAAGCCACCAGCCTGAGGATGATGGATGAGATTTCGTCGGAACGTTGCCCTGATACCTCCAATTCTACGTGGGGAAAAACCCGAATGACCAAAGATCTACATACAAACACCCGCGAAAACCTCAGAAAACAAATATATATATAAAAGGTAAAGGTTTCCCTGCACATGCGTGCTAGTCGTTTCCAACTCTAGGGGCCGGTGCTCATCTCTGTTTCAAAGCCGAAGAGCCAGCGCTTGTCCGAGGACGTCTCCGTGGTCATGTGGCCGGCATGACTAGACGCCAAAGGCGCACGGAACGCTGTTACCTTCCCACCGTGGTGGTCCCTATTTTTCTACTCGCATTTTTACGTGCTTTCGAACTGCTAGGTTGGCAGAAGCTGGGACGAGTAACAGGCGCTCACTCTGTTACGCGGCGCTCGGGATTCGAACCGCCAAACTGCCGACCTTCTGATCGACAAGCTCAGCGTCCCAACCCACTGAGCCACCGCGTCCCTATAAATATATATATATATACATACATACATATACATACATATATATACATATATATACATATACATATACATGTATATGTATATGTATATGTGTTTGTGTGTGTATTCCTTTCTATGATTCTGAACAGCTCAAGGTTGATTCAGCCTTCCTTCCGAGGTCAATAAAATGAGGAACCCAGATTGTTGGGGGAAATATGCTGATTCTGTGAATTGCTTTGAGAAGGCTGTAAAGATCTGTGAAGTGTATATAAGTCTAAGTGCTGTTGTTAAGTACTATCCCAGATCATCACAAGGAAAGTAGCTGAACTGTTTTGCTGTAAACTCTATGAGCAAAGTTAGATGGTAGGCAGGTTTATGATTCTGTAATTGTATAAATGTAATTTTTACTGGGATTGTAACTATACCACGGTGTGCCTTAATTTTACTGCATTGTGTAAGTGTTGTTTAGTTTTCATTTGTTCCTTTTTCTTTATTGGCGTTGAAACTTGCTCCAGTGGTGGGCAGTTAGAAACAAAATGTTTGTGCTTTGTTTTATGGAATCTGTTGCCATTTTCCTCCAGCAAATCAGTCTGTTCTTGGCAAATTATATTCTTTTGTTCACAGTTGAAAAGTACAAGCAGCAATTAACTTATTCAGGATAACTATCAGATTTTCAGCACATACCAAAAAGGTCTTATCTGTTTTAAACGGATTTTCCCAAAAGGTCAGTTTGTCACAGGAACAGCAATCAAATGAAATTTAGTGGTACCTCAGTACTCCTTGTTAATTGGTTCCAGGAGGTGCAATACGATCCCAAAACAGTGAGTACCAAACTATTTTTTCCTCCTAAAGAATAATGTAGTGAGTCACAAGGCAGCCGACACCAACAGGTTCTAGCTTGTGTGTTGGCTACCAAACAAACTGTCATGTTCCCAAATCCTTATTGTGTTCTTTGCATACTCTTGCATACACATACTCTTGTGCTTTTGCTTTGCGGCCTGCCATTCTGATGGGGGGAGGGGAATATTTGTTTTCGCTTGGGATAACTTTCACTTTCTGCTTTCCTTCCACTTCTATCCAGTTGAGAAAGGAATGTGTCTCCCTTATCAGGGAGACAGTTACAGCGAAATGAAATTGGAGAAGACCTTGAGATGCTTGTCAACTGTACCAGCCGGTCAGACTTCGTGCCACCTGTGGCACTATGGACACTATGACTTTCGTGGGAGAAGATTGCTGGTTTAACTATACCAGGGCTTTTCAACCAGTGGTACGGGTACCACCTGTGGTATATTGGCACCTGGCAGGTGGTACGTGACCATCCTAGAAAAGTGGTAGTGGGGGAGGGGAATGAGCTGGACCAGTGGCAGCACCTCACAAGCCTAAGCAAGAGACGGCTGGAGCTGCAGGGCTGTCAGGGCTCAGCGGAAGTGCCAGGATCAGCGCCAGGATCCAGCTGGAGCTCAGTGCTGATCCTGGTGCTTCTGCTGAGCCCAGAAGAAGCACTGATCAGCTGGAATCTTGCAGCATCTCCAGGGTCTTGTAATTTACATGTAGATGCTTGGCAACTGATTCATATTTCTGATGGTCACAGTGTCCCAGGGTCATGTGAAGTGACCAAAACCTGCTGCAACCACCCAGCAGAGGTGGGGGGATAAAAACCAACCCTCCCCACCCCATCCCCACTGACAATCCTCAACAGAAATGCTCACAACAATGAAAATCTCGGACAGGAGGAAGAGCGCCACTGGGCGGTCAGGCAGGTGTCTTGCTAGGCTGTGGCTTGGGAGGTACTTTTTTCAGTGCCATTGTAACTTCGAACAGTCACTAAGCAAACTGTTGTAAGTTGAGGACTACCTATAGTTCATCACTTTTTTCCTTTTTTCTTTTTTGGTCATCCAAGTTTTTGACGCCTTGCTAGGCGACTGGTGGTACTCGGATGTTGCCATATCCTAAAAGTGGTCCAGTGGGTGAAAAGGTTGAAAAGCCCTGCTCTATGTTAGCTGTGGAGCATAGCAGTCCAAAATATTTGGAGGACACAATATCATCTGAGCCCTGATTCCCTGAAACGATACCAACTAGCATATGGGGTATCTTCCATTTGAATTCACAGAACTGAAGGTGCCCATTTATGCTTGGAATATTTCCCAATTCCCCCATACTATAATGCCCAATCATTGCTTCTTCATATAAATTCCTCGTCAAAAGATCTTACTTTTTATAATGGTGATGCTTCCGCTGAGTTCAGATCAACTCCTAGTGATTTGACCTGTAGGGTCAAAATAATAAATTAGTGCAAGCCCTTTGGGACAGCATACCATCTGAGATTCAGAAGAATGGGTTTTAATTGGGAGGGGGGAGATCTTTGGCTTGATAATGGTTGGACAGCCACAGGTGATCTTAAATACGTTTGGGTGGCCATTAAATCTTCTGTATAAATAAGTAATCCATAGATTCATTCATCCATAGTGACATTCTTATTTTTACAATCCGGCCTGGCCTGATGAGGGATGGGTGGTTATTTTAATATCTATATTTATTGTTTTTACCTGGGCATACGTTTAATCCTTTTTTTAACTTTTGTATTTTTGTATCGTTATATATTTGCCCTGTACACCACCCTGAGTCCTTCGGGAGAAGGGCGGTATATAAATAAAATTATTATTATTATTATTATTATTATTATTATTATTATTATTATTATTCTCAACCTTGACAACTTTAAGATGGGTGGACTTCAGATCCCAGAATCCTCAGCCAGCATACTTTAAGATGGATGAACTTCAAGTCCCACAATTCCATAGACAGCATTAGTAGTACTGTGAGAGGGATCTCTGAGTCCTAGTTGACAATCACTTCAATATGAGCCAGCAGTGTGCTGCAGCTGCCAAAAAAGCCAACACAGTGCTAGGCTGCATTAACACAGAGGGATAGAATCAAGATCATGTGAAGTGTTGATACCACTTTACAATGCCTTGGTAAGGCCACACCTGGAATACTGCATCCAGTTTTAGTCACCACGATGTAAAAAAGATGTTGAGACTCTAGAAAGGGTACAGAGAAGAGCAACAAAGATGATTAGGGTCTAGAGACTAAAACATACAAAGTACGGTTGCTGGAATTGGGTATGTCTAGTTTAATGAAGAGAAGGACGAGGGGTGACATGACAGCAATGTTCCAATATCTCAGGGGCTGCCACAAAAAAAGAGGGAGACAAGCTATTCTCCAAAGCATCCAAAGGCAGGACTAGAAGAAATGGATGGAAACTCATCAAGGAGAGAAGCAACATAGAATTAAGGAGGAATTTCCTGATAATTAGAACAATTAATCAATGGAACAACCTGCCTCCAGAAGTTGTGAATGCTCCAACACAGGAAGTTTTTAAGAAGAGATTTGTCTGAAATGGTATAGGGTTTCCTGCCTGAGCAGGGGGTTGGACTAGATGACCTCCAACGTTCTTTCCAACTCTGTTATTCTATTCTATTCTATTCTATTCTATTCTATTCTATTCTATTCTATTCTATTCTATTCTATATGTTACAGTACATGCCTTGTCCCCTCCTAGTACATGCATGTTTTAAGTGGGTAGAATTCAACTCCCAAAATTCCTCACCCAGCATGCTTTAAGATGGGTGGACTTCAACACGCAGAATTCTGCAACCAGCATGCTGTCTGGGGTATTCTGGGAGTTGAACTCCATCCATCTTAAACTTGCTAAGGCTGAGAAGCAATGCTCTAGAACAGACATGTCAAACCCAAGGCCCGGGGGCCGGATCCGGCCCGCGAAGTGGTTTCATGTGGCCCGCGAAGCCATCCTGGAAACAGTGAGGGAATGGCCCCCACTGCCTTGGCCCTGGCCCAGAGATCTCCTTCTGCCAGAGACCCCCAGATCTGTCCCACTCCTGCCCAGGCCTCCATAGGCACCCTTGATGCGAACCATGTAGAGCTGGCCACGCCCACCCAGTAGGCCATTCGCACTCTAGCCACGCCCACCCAGTAGGCCACATCCACCCTGGCCACACCCACCCAGCCCCCTGAGGGCAACCGCAATGCTGATGCGGCCCTCAGTGAAATGGAGTTTGACACCCCTGCTCTAGAACCATTTTAGAATTCCAAGTCCATTTTAATGAGGGTGTTTATACAACATATGAAACCGCAAACGTGGCACAACTGTTGGGTTCATGTAGTGTTTTATCTCCAAAGAATACAGCGTATTATAAGTGGTTTGGGGGTCTGATGTCCCTGGAAGGATTTCGATCTCATCTTGATTTTTCTTACTGTGTGCACCAGCTCCATTTTTAGTATAGTACATTCTGGTAACTCAGCACAAGTGTCAGGTAGGGTGTGAATTAAAGCTTGCAGATAGAAAAAGAAACATGATTCTCATAATTTGCTAGATGTTTTTCTTCTGAAGCCATCCAAGAGATTTTTGGTCATTAATCTACAATTTTAATAGGTTTATTTACCTAAAAATAAAGCTCCAGGGGAATATGCAACTGTGTTCAGAATTTTGCATTGTTTTGCATCATAAAATAGAGGAACAGGTAGAAAAACTTCACCTAAGAGATATTTTGGTACATTTTTGTTTTGGTGGGGTTTGGTTTTTGTTTAAACAGGAAAATGTTACTGAGGAAGTGACATTTTTATGGATCCCTTTGCCATTTAATTGCAGCAGAACATAAAAACTACTTTATTCATAGACCCTTGACTTATGACTATAATTGGGACTGAAAATAAGGTTGGAATCTTGATTGTTAAACAGGTCACTATGTGGCTGCAATTTTCAATTTGGTTTGAAAGGGTTGGGAGGTGGGATGAAAAGAACGTATGAGATTAATAGTAATAATAATTGCAAGGAGATTAAAAAAAAACCCGTCTGAAAGGCAATGAACAAAAGAAAAGGGTCCCTATGCCTTAATCAGGGTGATCAAAAAAAGTCAAGATGGCAGCTGGATGTCATGTCATTGAAGCCCCACCTGTTTTTTGTGTGCAGGGACGCCATTATAAGTAGCTCTCAACTTATGGCCATTTATTTAACAACAGTTCAAAGTTATGACATCACTGAAAAAAATTATTTATGACTAGCCACTGTGATTAGAGCCATAATCAAAATTCGGGCACTTGGTAACTGGTGTGTGTTTATGACAAAGATGATTAGGGGACTGGAGGCTAAAACATATCAGGAACGGTTGCTAGAATTGGGTATGTGTAGTTTAATAAAGAGAAGGTCTGGGTGGGGTGACATAATAGCAGGCTTCCAGTATCTCAGGGGCTGCCCCAAAGAAGAGGGAGTCAAGCTATTCTCCAAAGCACCTGAAAGCAGAACAAGGAGCAATGGATGGAAACTTGTCAAGGAGAGAAGCAACCTAGAACTAAGGAGAAACTTCCTGACAGTTAGAACAATTAACCAGTGGAACAACCTGCCTCCAGAAGTGGTGAATGCTCCAACACTGGAGGTTTTTAAGAAGAGACTGGACAGCCATTTGCCTAAAATGGTACAGGGTTTCCTGCCTGAGCAGGGAGTTGGACTAGATGACCTCCAAGGTCCCTTCCACCACCACCATCATCATCATCATCATCATCATCATCATTATTATTATGTTTGCTGCATCATCATTATTATTATGTTTGCTGCCCGTCAGGGTCACGATTGCCGTTTGAAATTTTCCCAGGAGGCCTCTGACAAGTAAAGTCAACGGGGGAAGCCAGATTCACTTAACAAACTGAGCAAAAAATAAAATAAAATTGGGTAACTCACTCAACTGCTATCTCTCCTAGCAACAGAAGTTCCTGTCCCAATGATGGTTATAAATTAAGGACTACTTGGCTGGCTTAGGCCAGTTTTATTGAAAGAGCTTCATCACATTCATTGGGGCTGGTGCCTCAGGGTGAATGGCCAGGATAGACTTGGTTATAAACCTCAGAAATAACATTTTTTGCTGATTTATTAGAGAGAACCTGTTAGGTCTAGTCATTTAAGGCACCAGGCTAGAAGCCAGGAGACTGTGAATTCTAGTCCTGCTTTAGCCATGAAAGCTGGTTAGTTGACTGAGCCAATCATCAGGAGACTGTGAGTATATAAAAATCAGCTGGGTGGCTCTGGACCAATCACCAGGAGAGGGAGAGTTCTAGGCCTGACTTAGGCATGAAAACTCGCTGGGTAAGTTTGGGCCAGTCACCAAGAGACTGAATTCTAGTCCAAATTTAAGCACAAAATCTGCCTATGTAACATTGAGCCATATATGAGAACACCGGGAGTTCTAGTCCTATCTTGGACATGAATGATGGCTGGATGATTTTGGACCAATCACCAGGAGATGGTGAGTTCTAGGCAAAAAAGCAGTCTCTCTCTCTCTCAACCCAAGCCACCTCACAGGATTGTTGTGTGAGGAAAATAGGAGGAGGAAGGTGCTTTAATATGTTCACCGCCTTGAATTACTTGTAAAAATGATAATGATGGAATAGAACTATTTTTTAAGTATTAATCAGATTACCCTGCTGCAGTCGGAAATAGACTCTGTGGCTCATAACAAGCAACTTAAAATATAAATAATAATCATAAAAATGCAAACCCACAGACACCTCCGAAGAATTATCTGGTGTCTTCACACCAATCACTTCCAGAAAAAGCTCAGTTTTCAATATTTATTGGATGCAGGATACCATAAGAGTCAAACAGATGTGCAGGAGGCCGTTCTGTAGAGCTGATACTTTACAGAAAAACAGAATCAACAGACTTTGGCAGTTCAAAGTAGTTAAGCCAACTCCAGCAGAAATAAGAGTTTAAGAAAGGTTTTAAGGTGGATTTTCTGCAGTGGAATGTCTCAAACTCTTGGAAACCCCCTGCCAGACAAAGCAACTAAGAAACCTCCCAACCCATCACCTGATGGTTGATTTAAGCATAGCTTTTGACTTTTCATTCCATTTTGTGGCTCCCACAAAACTGATGGATTGAGTCATTTGATGGTGTCAGCCTCATAAGCCTTGTGACATAGGAACACTGGCCTGGGTAAACACACGTCTGCCAAAAAAGGCAATCTCTCTTTATGAACCAATAAAGGAGAACATTTGTAGCTCAAAATTGAAATGAAGGGTCCCTAGTGCTCTCTGAGCTTAGTGGCTTTCTTGCAGACGTCTCCTGATCCAAATTCTGAGCACTGAGAATGTTACCTAGTTTGGGTCAGGAAACGTCTGCAAGAAAACAAGCACGCTCAGAGAGCAACAGGGACACTTTATTTTACAGAGCTGGAACAAAAAAGTGACTTATGATCTGTTTTCACGCTTGCCTTTTTCACACATCCCTGTGGTCACGTGACCAAAATTCAGATACTTGGCCAGATTCATATTATGATGGTTGCAGTGTCCCGGGATCATGTGATCTCTTTGCCATGGTTCCACAGATGAAACTCTTCAAAGAACTTCAAGGCATTGTTTACCTTAAAGAATCTTTATTTGAGTAACTTAGCATCGGCACTAACATAATTGAAGCCAAAATCTGAATTCCCTTCCCCTGAGCACATAGTATCTATAATGTATTACATGCTGTAATTACTTGTTTATGTTTGAACTGTTTGCTAATAAGTAAATTCACTTGCGTGTTTTGTAACGGTTGCTGGGCTGGACTAGACTGGCTGTCTCTAGCCAGTTAAGTAGGGTTTTGGGCGGGAAACTGCTGCTTTAAATCTATTGGTCGCCACCTAGAGGCGAACCATGTAAATAGCTGCACAGCAGCTATTAGCTTGCTTCTGTTATGTTCTGACCTTCAATAAAGCCTGTTGCTGTTTGAACCCTCCGTCTCGCTCAATGCCTGCAAGAACCGAATACACAACACTAGCGACGAAGGTGGGATATGCTGCTTCATCGTAAAAGCCTGAAATCACTAGGAGGTGAGGCCAGCACAGAGCCTGGCAGGAACCACATTCCCCCCGCCCCTCGGTCTGCCTAGCAAGCCACGCTGGAGAACACCCCGCCCTGAGGATCTGTCCTAGGGTCTACGCAGAAGCCAACAGCACAAGACAATGCGAGCCACGAAGACTACTCACCATGGTGAAGGTCGGAAAGCTCGAAGAGTTTGACGTGACGCACCCAGAGAGATGGTCGTCCTACATTTCCCTCATGGAAAACTACCTCCGTGCCAATTAAGTCAGCAAAGATGGATTGAAGGCTGTGACCCTCCTCTCTGTATGTGGCCCAGCCACCTTCAATATCATGGAGAACTTGGTCGGCCCGGTGTTACTGGAGACTGTCATGTATGCTGATTTAAAGAAAAAACTCCGTGACCATTTTGAGCCAAAATTGTTGGTTATAGCATGGAGGCACGCCTTTGATCAATGTGAACAACAGCCGGCGAGTCAGCAATGGAATTCATCACAGTGCTTCGTTAAGCATCGCAACTTTGCAATTTCTCCAACTTAGAAGAGAGACTAAGAGACTTCTTAGTTTGTGGACTCAGGAACAAAGAGCTCCAACAAAAACTCTTTGCTAAAGAGACTCTCTTACTTCAAGAGACCTTAAAGGAGGTCATGGCAGACAAAGCCACCGGAGGGGCTGTGAAGGCACTGTGGCCCTCCAAAAGCACACCAAAGACAGAAACTGTCCACCACGAGGACACCGAACAGTTGGAAGACACCAACTCCGACCATAAAGTTGACAAGATACAGAGGCACCAAGAAAGGGGACCAAGGCCATCTGACAAGGCAATTCTGTTCCCAAGGTGCTTGGGCTGCGGAGGCTGCCATCAACACACGGATTGCCATTTCAGAACAGCCACGTGCAGGGTGTATGGGAAAACAGACCACATTGCTGCCATCTGTCGAGGTCGCCAGAGGAACCGTCAGCTGGATGAGCCATTCAGGAGAGGAATCGGGGCCCCAGGCAACATTGAGTAGGGTTCTGCTCCGGTGTTTTCCACACTGGTGCCCATTGACCTCTTAAACAGAAGTTGTGACTGCAGGTCAAACTTCAGGGAGTTAGGGAACTGGATACAGGCTCTGCTGTGTCCATCATCTCCATCGGAACTTTTTGGCACATTTGCAGCCGTAGCAACAGATGGGTCAAGCTTCGATCATCTAATATTTTACTCACCGACTTCCAGAACTCTAGAGTGGTGGTCAAGGGCGAAGCCACACTTGCGGTGAAGTTCAAGGGATTTTCAGGCCCACTAGATCACGGCTTTTCAACCAGTGGTACGGGTAACACCTATGGTACATTGGCACCTGGCAGGTGGTATGCGGCCATCCTAGAAAAGTGGAGGGGAATGAGCTGAACTGGTGGCAGCACTGCACAAGCCTGAGTGAGACGGCTGGAGCTGCAGGGCTGAGAGGAAGCACCAAACTCCAGCCCAGCAGAAGCACCAATCAACTGGAATGTTGCAGCATCCCCAGGGTCTTGTGATTTACATTCAGATGGTTGGCAACTGATGCATATTTATGACGGTCACAGTGTCCCAGGATCATGTGAAGTGACCAAAACCTGCTTCAACCACCCAGTAGAGTGGGGGGAATAAAAACCAAACACCCCCCACCCCACCCCTGCTGTTAATCCTCAACAGAAATGCTCACAACAATGAAAACCTTGGACAGGAAGAAGAATGCTGCCGGGTGGGCGGGCAGGTGTCTTGCTTGGCTGTGCCTTGGGGGGCACTTTTTTCAGTGCGATTGTAACTTCAAACAGTCACTAAGCAAACTGTTGTAAGTCGAGGACTACCTGTACTTAATCACTTTTCCTTTTTTTTTTTTTTTTGGTCATCAAGTTTTTGACACTTTGCTAGGCAACTGGTGGTACTCGGATGTTGCCATATCCTAAAAGTGGTACAATGGGTGAAAAAGTTGAAAAGTCCTGCACTAGATGTTATTGTGGTAAGATGGCCAATGGACGAGCCTCATAGGGCTCAATGGGTTCGATGCATTGGGTATCCAAGTAACTGGCATTCACCAGACACAAATGACAGACTTGTCTTCCATCTGCAAGGAATTTGCAGATGTTTTCGGCCCAAGTTTGGGAGAGTACAGGGCCCTTCAATAGCTTTTAAACTTGATCCCCTGGTAGTGCCAATCCGGGTTAAGCCCCGTCGTGTGCCATTTATGTTAAAGCATAAAATTGATGCAGAGCTGGACAAGCTTGTCAGTCAGAGGTTTTTGCAGCGTAGACAGTGGGGAATGGGAAACCCCCATTGTAATGCCACTCAAGGCCAACAGAGAGGTACGAATATGTGCTGCTTACAAGTGTACCATTAACCGGGCACTATAGCAGCACCCATACCAAATCCCAGTCGTCAGCCATATTCTGGTGTTGTTGCAAGGAGGCCGCGTGTTCACTAAATTAGATTTAGTGCAGGCCTATCAACAGCTGTCGGTGGATGAGGCCACTGCAGCCGCCCAAACGATTGTTAGTCATAGAGGGGCCTTCAAGGTCAAGCATGTACAATTCAGGGTGAGTGTTGCCCCAGGGATTTTTCAAGGAGTAATGGAGCGTATGCTCAAGGGCATTCCGTGGGTCTGCCCCTACTTCGATGATGTACTCATCGCCGGGGAATCTACAGAAATTCTGGCTGAGTGGTGTAGAGCCGTCCTTCAGCGGAACTTAGATTAAGGAAAGACAAATGCAAGATTGGTCCACTGTCACTGAGTTCGGTCTACAGAATTCCTTGGGTTTCGAATCGACACCGAGGGCATCCACCCTGCAGAGTCAAAGCTGGAAGCGATTCAGCGGGCACCAAGCCCTAGGTCCAAGAGGGAGCTTCAAGCCTTCTTGGGCCTCCTAAACGTTTATCATGCATTCCTCCCAAACAAGGCCACAGTGGCAAAGTCATTATACTGGCTCTTAGACAAAAACACTCAGTGGCAGTGGACCAAGATCCACGAAAGGAGTTTCCAGGCAGTCAAAGCACTGTTATCCTTGAACCCGATGCTCATACATTTTAACGAAAAGCTGCCAGTTTGCATCGCATATGATGTGTTCCCATATGGGGTTGGGGCTGTGTTGAACCACTTGTCGGCTGATGGGAAACAGTCTCCCATCACGTATTATTTGAGGACTTTGTCCTCAGCAGAGTACAATTACGTGCAAATTGACAAAGAGGTCTTAGCCATCGTGGCCAGGGTTAAAAAGTTCTATGACTATTTGTATGGGCGGCAATTCATGGTCTTTATTGACCACAAGTCCTTGCTAGGATTGTTTACAACATTGTCACCATGAATGTTCAGGTGGTCTATCTTCCTTTCAGCCCAGTTTCAGGCTGATCCACAAACCTGGCAAAGAAATGGGCCACGCAGACGGCCTTAGTAGATTGCTCTTGTCGCACGTGGAGCCAGATCTGGCTCCGGCTGCACGCATTTTAGCCATACAGGATTTGCCAGAGCTCCCCCTACATGCAGAAGATGTTGCTGCAGAGACAGCAGCCGACAAAATCCTAAGTCATGTGTTGGCATGGATTCACACAGGATGGCTGGAAAATAGCCCAGGACCCAAGTTCCAAGGGATTTTTATGCAGAAAAATTAGTTTTCCGCTCATAAGGGGTATATTCTTTGGGGCAGTAGGGTTGTAGTCCCCAGCTCACTCAGGCCTAGGGTTCTCCAGTCTCTGCACAAAGGCCATCCGGGCATCATCCGGATGAAGGCACTGGCAAGGAGCTACCTCTGGTGGCCAGGGCTAGATAAAGCTATCAGGGCCCAAGTACATGGGTGTTACACGTGTCAACAGTCCAGATCGGACATGCTGCAAGCCCTGTCCACCGATGGGAGGAAACGCACACACTGTGGTCAAGCATCCACATAGATTTTGCCGGGCCTTTTCAGGGACAGTTGTTTTTAATAATGGTTGACAGCCACTCTAAATGGTTGGAGGTGGTTCCAGTTTCCAATATGACTACTGCAAGGGCCATCCAGGTGTTGCGGTCACTATTTGCAACACATGGGCTTCCGGATGTCATAGTCTCCGACAAAGGAGCTCAGTTCACTGCGTCAGAATTCCAGGCCTTCCTTAGGGCCAACCTCATAAGGCACACCGTGTCGACTCCCTTTCAACCATTGTCGAATGGGCAGACAGAACACATAGTTCGTACAACCAAAGAATCCCTCAAACGCATTGCTACAGGGGATTGGCACCATAGGCTGGCCGATTTCCTATTATGCCAGTACACAAGAGTCTGGCAGAGCTTCGCTGGAGCAAGAGGCTAATCACTAAACTGGACAGGTTGCACCCTGACCGAATAGCGTCCGACACAACATGTCCGAAGGCACCAAAGAACTTACAAGTGGGGGACCAGGTTTGGATCTTGAATTATGGGCAAGGGGCTTTGTGGGTGGCAGCAAAGGTTGTTAAGGTGTCAGGACTACTCTCCTATGAGGTGGTCCTGAAAGATGGTGAGTCATTCACTGACATATTGATCAGCTGCGTCGGCAGCTAGCAGAACAATTGCTGGCTCAGGACTTCCAAGAGGGACAGACATTGAGTCCACAGGCCAGTATTCCAGCAGAGCAGTTTGCATGCTCTGAGAGAACTCTTGCACAAGAGAACAGGGATGAGGACGTAGAAGCGCTTCCCCCGGAGACACAGACTGTACAACAGGAGCCGGACAGTCATACTGCAAGCAGTAGCAGCCCTGCTGGTTTTGCGGCACAATCTTTTGGTTTGGGCCGACTGGGACAGGCCAGCCAAAAGGACTCGAGTTGACTTGACTCTGCCAAATCATACAGTCCAGGTCTACCAAGCCTGGCAGGCAAGCAGGTCGAACACGAGTTTCTGGTAACACCCTGATGCTCCAAACGAGCACGAACACCACCTAAGAACCTACAAGACTTTGTAAGCAAATGAGTTTGTGCTCTCCAGGGGGAAGGGTTGTAATGTATTGGCATTACATGCTGTAATTACTTGCTTATTTTTGAACTGTTTGCTAATGGCTAAATTCACTTGCATGTTTTGTAACGGTTGCTGGGCTGGTCTAGACTGGTGAGCCAATCTGGGGAATCCAGATTCACTTAACAACCATGTTAGTAACTTAAAAACCGCAGTGATTCAATGAACCACTGTGGCAAGAAACGTTGTAAAATGGGGCAAAACAGTTAATAAGTGTCTCACTTAGCAACAGAAATTTTGGGCTCAGTTGTAAGTCAAGGACTGTGTACATACAAATAAAGGCTCATTTTGCAAGGGAAGGAGTTCAGACTATTTGTGTTTTTAAATTTTGTGGAGCAATGGAATATTTGTGTCCTTGCATCCCGGCCTTGTGTACCTTCAACAGCATCCTTCCGCTGTTACAATACCCTCTGGCTTTTGATGATCGCAATCTAATTCTGAGTGCCATTTCCTGTCTTGCCATTAATCTCTGTCTAGCCTCAAGAGGTTAATCAGTCTTTTTATGCCTCTGACCTCTTTGCTAAACCTGGAGACCCCTTCTTGGGAAAACATACTCAAAGGGACAAAATAAAACACAGAGATATGCGCTGCATTACAAAGGGAACCAATTACACTCAAGTACAGTGATCCAAACGTAACAGATAATCTTCTTGTGGCTTTATTCATCTATTAAAGCAATAACAAGCCCCTTTTGTTTACAGCAGCAGAGTTGCTGGATAGTGAGAATTATTGAAGCAGATAAACAATTTTTGAGACCAGAGGCCAGAAGTGGGTTTGTGGCCTGCATTCATGATTGAATGAAAATTCCCAAGTATTACAAGTCATCCTCTACTTACGACCATTCATTTATTGACCATTGGAATTTATGACAGCACTGTGAAAGAGACCTGTCCTTGCACTTACAACTGTTGCTGTGTCCATACAGTCATTGTGATTTGGGCCTTTGGCAATGGGCATGTCCTTAAAACGCCATCCCAGGGTGATGGGAAGACCACTTGCAATTTTCTCAGCCCGTTTCCGACAAACAGTTAATGGGTAACAGGTCGCAGTCATGGCATGTCTCACTTAACAACCATACTGCTTGACAATGAATTTTGCAGTATCCGTTGTGGTCATACGTTGAATAAAGTTGATTTCTCCCACCTCCGTTCAAGTTCACAGACCCCCTGAAAATGGACTCCTCTCAAAGATCTAGCTATTAGAGTCCAAATTAAAATGCCAACCCTCTGTGTTAAGTTTTGATTTGCTGCTGGTTTTGGTACCCTATATGTGTAGTCCTCGACTTATGACCACAACTGAGCCCAAAATTGCTGTTGCTTAAGCAAGACAGTTATTAAGTGAGTTATGCTCTGTTGTACATTTCTTGCCTCAGTTGTTAAGTGAACTACTGCGGTTGTTAAGTAACACGGTTGTTAAGTATATTTATTTATTTATCTATTTATTTATTTGCTTAAATTTATATGCCACCCTTCTCCCTAAGGACTCAGGGCGGCTCACAACATTAAATTAAAAAAGAACAAACATAAAATGAAAATTTAAAAAGAATTAAACTAGTAAATACAATGACAACATGACAATTTAAAACCCAGTAAAACCTAATTAAAATACGTAGTCAGTCCAGACCCGCTTGTTGAAACAACCAAGTCACGGCAGAAGGACCAAAGGTCAGGGGCCGTTCGCAGCTCCAGAGGTAGTTCGTTCCAAAGGGTTGGCGTGCCCACAGAGAAGGCTCTCCCCCTGGGGGCCACCAGCCGGCATTGCCTGGCTGACGGCACCCTGAGGAGGCCAATTCTGTGGGAGCGAACCGGGCAATGGGAGGTTGACAATGGCAGCAGGTGGTCTCGTAAATACCCTGGGCCTAAGCCATGTAGGGCTTTAAAGGTTATTACCAGCACCTTGAAATGCACTCGGAGAGCAGCCGGAAGCCAATGCAGCTCGCACAGGAGTGGTGTAACATGGGAGTACTGAGATACTCCCATAAGCACCCGCACGGCCACATTTTGCACCAGTTGAAGCCTCTAGGTGCTCTCCAAGGGCAGCCCCATGTAAAGAGCATTGCAGTAATCCAGACGAGAGGTATATCTGGCTTCCCCATTGACTTTGCTTGTCAGAAGATCGCAAAAGGAGATAACATGACCCAGGGACGCTGCAACCATCATAAATATGGATCAGTTGCCAAGCATCTGAATTTTGATCACGTGACCATGGGGATGCTGCAACGGTTCTAAATGTGAAAAAATGATCATACTTCCCCTTTTTTCAGTGCTGTTGCAACTTCAAATGGTCACTAAACAAATGCTTGTAAGTTGAGAACTACCTGTGCAGTATTTTCTTAGGAAGAACCATTGGCTAACTAACCCCACCAAAGCTTCTTCTGTCCTTTTTCCTCTGCTGTCTTCCATCAGCAAACCCATAATCCATCAAAGCCTTGCTTTAATCAGGGAATGGATCCAGCTAATTGTTAGATTTGCAGTTATTGGTAGTGGCTGACTTACTACCCTTTGTTCAGCGACCATATTTAGGGCACTGAAAACAGCGACTTACTATCAGTCCTCAAATTTACAATTGTCACAGTGTTCCTGCAGTCATCTGACCCAAATTGGGCCCTTGGCAATCGGCATGTATTTAGAATAATAGAATAGAATCATAGGTCTGTTAGGGAGCTTGAAGGCCTTCTAGTCTTAACCCCTATACCAGGGCTAGGCAACCTTGGCTCTTTTATGACTCGTGGACTTCAACTCCCAGAATTCCTGAGCCAGCCATGCTGAGGGGAAAGGGAGAGGTTTCCATGCTGAGCCATGCTGGCTCAGGAATTCTGGGACTTGAAGTCTACGAGTCATGAAAGAGCCAAAGTTGCCCACCCCTGGGATAGACAATTACAGCATCATCCTGTGGTCATGTGATCACCATTTGTGACCTCCCCAGCTGGCTTCCAACAAGCAGTCAATCCGGGAAATCAGATTACTTAACAACCATTTAACAATCAGGATGATTCAAATAACAACCATGACAAAAAAGATAATGAAAAGAGGGTGGCTCATTTAATATAAAAGGGAGAAGGCTCATGGCGTGGGGGAAGAACAAAGAAGGGAAGGAGAGAAAGAGAGCAACGAAAGGAAGCAGCGTGAAGGGAAAGACAGACAGTGAAGATGGGGCAGAAACAAAAAGAGGTGAGGAGAAAGAAGAGAGAGGAGGAAGGGCTATAGCGCAGGGCTTTTCAACCTTTTCACCCATTGTACCACTTTTAGGATATGGCAACATCCGAGAACCACCAGTCGCCTAGCAAGGTGTCAAAAACTTGATGACCAAAAAAAAAAAAGAAAAAAGTGATGAAGTACAGGTAGTCCTCAACTTACAACAGTTCACTTAATGACAAGTTACAATGGCACTGAAAAAAAGTGCCCCCCAAGCAGAAGAGGGGGAAGTATCAGATGCCCAAAAGAAGCAGAGGTTAGAGAGAGCCTAAAGCAGACATGTCAAACACCAAGCCAGCAGGCCACATCCAGCCCACAATGTGGTTAGATGTGGCCCATGGGGCTGCCCTGGAGACAGTGAGGGACTGGCCTCTGCCGCTTCAGCCCCAGCGGACTGGGGGCCAACCCACAACTTTGTGGCAGAGCAGGGTCAATCTTAGAACTGTGGGGCCACCCTGGAGACAGCGAGGAGCTGCTCCAGCCCCGCCCCTGGCTGCACACACAGAGGGGGCTAGTGTCCCGGGTGAAAGGGAAGCACTCAGAACATGGTCAGCATGTGGGGCAAGCTGGTCACCAGGGAAATCAACCCCACATGCTTGCTGCCTTCTATGTGCACACCCAAGGGGTGAGGCTGAGGTGACAGGAGTGGCCACTTGCTGTCTCCAGGGCAGCTCAATGGATCTGACCACGTTCAGGCCCAAATGGCCATCATGAAGTTGTAGATCGGCACCGCGCCTGCCACCAGTGCCTCCATGGCCCAGTCACTGGCCCAGCCTCACAGCCTGCAGGTGCTTTCCTTTCACCGGGACTGCCCCCGCCCCCACATGGGAATGACGACCAGGACTTAGGGGAGAGTATCACTTGTGAGTACATGCAGATGGCCCCTCTGTCTCTGGCCACTTGCAGTCCTATGAATGCAGGGTCATGAAAGGACAGCAAAAGAAACTGTTGTATACTGGGTTCTTTGCAGCAAGCAGGAGACGAGGCGAGAGAGTTCAGGCAGGAACATGCTTTATTGAATGTAGGAACGGAATTGTTAACCAAGGCCTATGCAGCTATTTATACTGCTGGCCTCTAGGCAGCGGCCAATAGGTTTGAAGGAGCCTGTTGCCACCCTAGAGCCAACCAATGGTGGTCCTGGAGACTGCTTGTCTGAGGAACCAGCAACCGTTACTCAACTCCCTGATTAAGCAATCTCCAACAGCAATCAAGACATGTGGTACAGTTCAAATAAAACAGGCTCAATACATTACAGAAACACCCAATATTCTAACCCACCCAGGAACATCTAGTGTCTTGGGGAAACATCCAAAAGGGAACATACTAGCTACTTCTGCTTTCTTATTTACAGTGTGCCAGAATTGGGGGCTTTTTGTCTCTTTGTAGACAAGCCCGTCTTTGTTCAGCTGAATAAACAGGTAAAGCTTGAAGGCAACTTCTGGTTTCCTGTGTATTTTATCAAGCAAAATCTCAGAACCTGCATATCAGGAAAGCCATAACTAGCAGAGCCAACCTCTCCCTTTCCCCTCGTCCCTTCCTGGGCACAGAGGGAGGGAGGGAGGGAGGAGGTGGGAATGAGAAGGAGGGAGGCAGGAAAACAGGAAGAAGGATGGGAATGAGAAGGAGGGAGGGAGGGAGGAAGGAAAGAGGAAGATTGGAATGAGGGAGGATCTGAGTTGAGGAAAGTCCTGCCTTAGCACTTGGCCACCAGCAGCCTGCTACCCTTTCACCATTCCCTTGCCCTCTCCTCATGGTCTCCCATCCTATCATTGAGGATGCTTTGGTTACGAAGCTGGGTCCCCTCGCATAAAGGAATGGGCCTACCTCTGACTCAACACACTTTACCCTCCTGCACCCACCATGAGCAACCTGGCTAAGGAGAGCGGGCACAACAATGACGAAAACTGTAAACTTGAAAGCATTTGGGTCAATATAAAAGGGGAAAAAATGACATTGCCATAGGTGTATACTATAGGCCGCCCAACCAAGCAGAGGAAATAGATGAACTTTTTGCTAGTCAGCTAACTAAGGTATGTAAGAAGCACATCACAATAGTAATGGGGGACTTTAATTACCCTGATATCAACTGGGAGACAAATTCTGCATCAAGTGGAAGATCAAACAGATTCCTGTCAAACCTAGCAGACAACTTTCTCTCCCAAAAAGTAGAGAAGAGAACTAGGGGATTAGCCATATTGGATTTAATTCTCACAAACAGAGATGAAATGATAGAAGGTGTCGAAGCCACAGGAACCTTGGGGGGAAGTGATCATGCAATATTGGAATTCAACATTCTGGAGGCACAAGCAATAGAACACAGCCAAACTAGAGTCTTGGACTTTAAAAGAGCTAATTTCAATAAACTTAGAGAGACCATGGGAAGAATTCCATGGACGAGAATCCTAAAGGGGAAAACAACTCAAGAAGCTTGGGAAATTTTGAAAAGTGAGATAATAAAGGCCCAGTCTAGTACAATACCAACAAAGAAGAAAAATAACAGCTCTCAAAAGAAATCAACATGGCTGCATAAAGAACTCTCTGATAAATTGAAAGATAAAAAGGACAAGTATAAGAATTGGAAAGAGGGGCACATAACTAAGTCAGAATATCAGCAAATAGCCCGTGCCTGCAAAGATGAAGTGAGGAAAGCTAAGGCTCAAAATGAACTAAGGCTTGCGACCAAAGTCAAAAATTACAAAAAATGCTTCTTTCAACATATAAAAAACAAGAAAAAAGTTAAGGATTGGTCCATTAGTGGGGGAAAGTGGCAAGAAGGTGACAAGCAATAGGGAGAAAGCAGAACTATTTAATTCATTTTTTGCATCTGTCTTTACACAAAGGGAAAAAACAGCCCAACCTACCAAACCAGTGCCATAAAAAACAGAATAGAAACGCAAGTTAAGATAGGCAAGAAAATGGTAAGTGAGCACCTGTCCAGCCTAGACGAGTTCAAATCACCAGGCCCAGATGGATTACACCCCAAGGTTCTCAAGGAACTGGCAGACGTGATCTCAGAACCACTGAACTATATTTTTCAAAGATCCTGGAGCACTGGGGAACTACCAGAGGACTGGAAGAGAGCTGATGTAGTTCCCATCTTCAAAAAAGGGAAAAAAATAGATCCAGGAAACTACAGACCTATCAGCCTAACCTCAATACCTGAGAAGATTCTGGAAAAGATAATCAAACAACAAATCAGCAAACACCTTGATGCAAACAAAGTCATCACTAAGTCAACATGGGTTTGTCAAAAACAGATCATGCCAGACAAATCTTATTACATTCTTTGACCAAGTGACAAAACTAGTGGACCACAGGAATGCTGTAGATATAATTTATTTGGACTTCATTAAGGCATTTGATAAAGTAGATCACAACCTATTACTTGATAAGATAGAAAAATGTGGGTTAGACAGCATCACCACCAGATGGATTTGTAGCTGGCTGACAGGCTGTACTCAGCGTGTGGTCCTCAATGGAACCGCATCTACATGGAAGGAAGTGTGTAGTGGGATGCCCCAGGGCTCTGTTCTGGGCCCAGTGCTCTTCAATATCTTCATTAATGATTTGGATGAGGAGATAGATGGAGAACTCATCAAATTTGCAGATGACACCAAGCTGGCAGGAATAGCCAATACTCTAGAAGATAAGACAGACTCGAACACTGGGCACAATCTAACAAAATGAAATTCAATGGTGAAAAAAGTAAGGTTCTACATTTAGGTAGGAAAAATCAAATGCATAGGTATAGTATAGGTGTACCTTGTTCAATAGTAGTAACTGTGAGAGAGTCTTAGTAGACAATCACTTCAATATGAGCCAGCAGTGTGCTGCAGCTGCCAAAAAAGCCAACACAGTGCTAGGCTGCATTAACAGAGGGATAGAATCAAGATCAAGTGAAGTACTAATACCACTTTACAATGCTTTGGTAAGGCCACACCTGGAATACTGCATCCAGTTTTGGTCATCACGGTGTAAAAAAGATGTCGAGACTCTAGAAAGGGTACAGAGAAGAGCAACAAAGATGATTAGGGGGCTGGAGGCTAAAACATATAGGGAACAGTTGCTGGAATTGGGTATGTGTAGTTTAATGAAGAGAAGGGTGAGGGGTGACATGATAGCAGTGTTCCAATATCTCAGGGGCTGCCCCAAAGAAGACAGTCAAGCTATTCTCCAAAGCACCTGAAAGCAGGACAAGAAGCAATGGATGGAAACTAGTCAAGGAGAGAAGCAACCTAGAACTAAGGAGAAACTTCCTGACAGTTAGAACAATTAACCAGTGGAACAACCTGCCTCCAGAAGTGGTGAATGCTCCAACACTGGAGGTTTTTAAGAAGAGACTGGACAGCCATTTGCCTGAAATGGTATAAGGTTTCCTGCCTGAGCAGGGGATTGGACTAGATGACCTCCAAGGTCCCTTCCAACTTTATTATTATTATTATGCTACTGTAATGCTACTTTGTTTCCATCTTGTGGCGGCGTTTGTGCTTCGAACCGTCTTAGAGCTGTTTGTGCCGGTGGCGAGGACATATTGGATTTTCCGGCCCGCTTTTCCCGGCAGCGAAGGTATCTACTGGGCCATACCGGTGACGGCTGTGTTTGGCGATGGAAGTGGCGGCGCCTGCAATGGTATCTTTGGCTACAACAGCAGCTTACGGCGACAAGGCCCTTAATCCATCTTGACTCCTCCTGGTTGCTCCGCTTTTTCCAGAGGGTTGGTTATCTGGTGACCTCGGTGACCCTCGAAGATGTCTGGGCTGACCGGCTGATTCCGGTTGGGCCCATTGGAACCCAGCTTGGTCTGGGTACTTCGGAGGAGCCTGAAAGATCTGGGCTCTCCATGACCCCTATTGTCAACTTGTGTGCTGTTGGAGCCTTATGGGTCCCGGGGGAAGCAAATAGACCCGAAAGAGCTACACTTTTAAGGCCGCGCTCTGGAACGCCCCAATTAATGGGGGGCTCATGGAACTGCGGCCAGGAGTTTATCTTCTGGAAGGATGGAGCGGCGGAGGAACTATGGTGGTGTTTCGATGCCCGTTTGTCAACAGATTTGACTATCATTTTGCCTACTCACCTGCATTTTATCCTCAAAGGATTCAGAGGGTCCTGGGTATTAGCCACCGTGAGAGGGTGGCTTAATTTACATCTGCTGCCCCTAGAGGTGAGAGCTCTAGGGGACATGCCTTACCCAGAGCATGTCTTAGACCACCCCCGGGAACATGACCTACGACTATCGTGAGAGGATGGTGGTCAGCCTGTACTGGGGGTTCGCCCAGCTTAGGTGGCAGTGAAGCTGGACGGATGGTCTGGACATTTATTTACCCTCTGTTTTTGATCCTCCTAAGTATTATTATTTAATATGGGACTGCCTTTCTCTGGTTTGGTTTCTTATGCCTCGCCTTTGTTACTCTTGCAGAGACTTGTTCGCCCTCAGGGGTGCCCCCCCTTCCTGGGTGCAACCTGCCTTTTTAGCCACTTATAATCTTAATGAAGGGCCCGATTATCGGGTCTCTGAGAGATGGCTGAGCACGGGAAGGGGCCTCCGTAAGAGGCCCCTGGTAAATTTTTTAGTTAAGTTTTTTTGGGGTTAGGGAGGGGGGTGGGATTTTTTGGTTGTTCGGAAATTGGGGGTAATCCGTCAACCACTGTTCAGGCCAGGTCCGGGATTGATCGTCGGGGGGGGGGGGAGCGGAGGCCGGTTGCCTCAGGGGCTCCAGAGCGGGTCGTGGGATTACCTATTCCCACGACGCTGGGGAATGGCAGCAGGTGTATGAGCAGAGGGCCGTATCGATTTTTGGGAAGGCCTCTCCGCTGCTTGCAAGCGGTGAGGCACTCCGACCCTCTGTCTCTTCCCCAAGGTCCCGGGAGCGAGGATGAGCAGCCACCTGAGCTCAGGTTGGTGTATTTGAATGCCAGGTCCATTGCTAACAAGGCTTCTCTTGTTCGAGATTTGGTCGAGGGTGAGCGTGCGGACCTGGCTTGCATTACGGAAACTTGGTTGGGCCCAGAGGGCGGTATTCCTCTAGTTGATATTTGCCCGCCAGGTTTCCAGGTGCTGCACCGACCTCGGGCTCAGGGTAGGGGTGGAGGAGTGGCGGTTGTTATGAGGGAGACCTTGGGTCCGCGGGAGACCACCGGTCTTCAGATAGTCGGGTGTGAGTCTCTCTTTTTGAGATGTGGCCCTGGTGCGCAGTTGGGCTTGCTGCTGGTGTACATTTCACCGAGACACGTAGCAGCAGCCCTGCCTGAGCTTCTCGATATTCTCTCGGGGTTGGTGGTTGAGTTCCCCAGACTTATAGTTCTGGGTGACTTTAACCTACCATCCCTGGGAGAATTATCTGAGTTAGCTCGGGAGTTCATGACTTCCATGACGGCCATGGACCTGACGCAAGTAATTGCTGGACCGACTCATGAGGGAGGCCATACCCTTGACCTGATTTTCTTATCTAGACGGTGGTTAGATGAGCTCGGTGGGGGTTCCCCAATTGTTATACCCCTGTCATGGACCGATCATCATCTCCTGCGGCTGGTCTTCCGTTTCGCCACCCCCCACCGTGGGCGTGTGGAACCTATTAAATGGTACCGCCCCAGACGCTTAATGGACCTTGAGAGGTTCCAGGCTGCGCTGGGGTCCCCACCTGCCTCCTTTGCTCACAACTCGGCGGATGCCCTAGTGGAAGCCTGGGAAAGGGCAGCCACTGAGGCTCTGGACCGAGTTGTACCCCTGCGGCCCCTGACCCGGTGCAGATCTCATCGAGCCCCATGGTTTTCCATGGAGCTTCGGGAGATGAAGCGTCGGAGACGGGGCCTAGAGAGCTGTTGGAGATCCAGCCGATCCGAATCCGACCGATTGCGACTAAGATCCTATACTAGGTCTTATCTCGCAGCGATAAGGGAGGCGAGGTCTAATCACTTCGCTGCCCTTATCGCGTCTGCAGATAATCGCCCGGCCGCCTTGTTTAGGGTGACTCGCTCCCTCCTTAATCAGGAGGTGAGAGAAGATCCCTTGCAGGGTCGCGCCGAGGAGTTTAACCAGCATCTGTCGGACAAAATCGCTCGGATTCAGACCGGTCTGGACTCTGACTGGGCAGAGTCTGACGAGCAGGACACAAGCGTTCTTGTCGTTTGGGAGGAGTTTGACTCTGTTACTCCGGAGGAAGTGGACAGGATCATGGGGAGGCTGAGTTCCACCACATTTATTGGATCCGTGCCCCTCCTGGCTGGTTTATGCGGCTCGGGAGGGGACACGAGGCTGGCTCCAGGCGGTTATATCTGCTTCTTTGAGTGAGGGTAGTTTCCCCGCCGTCCTGAAAGAGGCGGTGGTGAGACCTCTCCTCAAGAAGCCTGCCTTGGACCCGGCTGTGTTGAATAACTTCCGTCCGGTCTCCAACCTTCGTTTTCTTGTGAAGGTTGTTGAGAGTGTGGTGGCACATCAGCTCCCTCTGGCCCTGGATGAAGCGGATTATCTAGACCCGTACCAATCGGGTTTCAGGCCCGGGTACAGCACGGAGACGGCATTGGTCGCTCTGGTGAATGATCTCTGGAGGGCCCGGGACAGGGGATTTTCCTCTGTCCTAGTCCTATTAGACCTCTCAGCGGCTTTCGATACCATCGACCATGGTATCTTGCTGTGGCGTCTCAGGGGATTGGGAGTGGGAGGCACAGTGTTACGGTGGTTCTCCTCCTATCTCTTGGGACGCTCGCAGTCGGTGTTGGCAGGGGGACAGAGGTCGACCTCGAGGTCTCTCCTTTGTGGAGTTCCTCAGGGGTCAGTCCTCTCGCCTCTCCTGTTCAACATCTATATGAAACCGCTGGGTGAGATCATTCGTGGTTTTGGAGTTGGGTATCATCAATATGCTGATGATACCCAGCTTTTCCTTTCTACCCCAAACCACCCCAGTGATGCCCTCGACGTGATGTCCCGTTGCCTGGAGGCGGTCCGGGTCTGGATGGGGAGTAACAGACTTCAGCTCAACCCCGACAAGACTGAGTGGCTGTGCATACCTGCATCCCGGGATATTCAGAATATCTCATCTCTTTCTATGGGGGGTGAATTATTACCCCCCGTAGATAGGGCTCGCAACTTGGGAGTCCTCCTGGACTCACAGCTTACTATGGAAGAACACATGGTGGCTGTGACTAGGGGGGCTTTCGCCCAGGTTCGCCTGGTGCGTCAGTTGTAGCCCTATCTTGACCGGGATGCTCTGTGTACGGTCACTCATGCGCTCGTGACCTCTCGCCTTGACTACTGCAATGCTCTCTACATGGGGCTGCCCTTGAAGACCACTCGGAGGCTCCAACTGGTACAGAATGCAGCCGCGAGAGTTGTGTTGGGAGTCTCCCGATACTCCCATATAACACCTTTGCTCCGTGAGCTGCATTGGTTGCCAGTTGTCTTCCGGGTGAGATTCAAGGTACTGGTAATGGTGTTTAAGGCCCTTCATGGCACGGGTCCGGAGTACCTTAGGGACCACCTGCTGCCGGCGTCAACTTCCCTCCGCCCTGTGCGTTCCCACAGAGAGGGTCTCCTCAGGGTGCCACCGATCAGAGAATGTCGATTGGTGGCCCCCAGGGGGAGATCCTTCTCTGTGGGCGCCCCGGAGCTATGGAACCAGCTGCCGGTTGAGCTCCGGATGGCGCCCGACCTTCGCTCCTTCCGTCGTGATTTGAAGACGTTTTTATTCGTACAGGCCGGCCTGGCCTGATGAGGGATGGGTGTTTTTTAATATCTGTATTTTATCTGGGCATGTTTAATTCTTTTTTAATTTTTGTATTTTTGTATATTTATATTTGCCCTGTACACCGCCCTGAGTCCTTCGGGAGTAGGGCGGTATATAAATATAATTAAATAAAATAAATAAATAAATTATTATTATACAGTAGCAGCAGCGTCAAGGAGGTAAATGCAGCTGTGCACCCCCTTGGGGAAGTGGGGTGGGGCTGGGCTGCAGGGCACTTGCTCTCCATTGCCCAGGGCTCTGGGCAACTCACACCTCTGTCCAGCCCCCCCCCATAGCCCAAGAGGGACAGCGAGGATCCTCCAGTGGATCATGCCCTGGCACCTGCCATGATTCCACCCCCCTCTGCCGGAGATCCCTGGATTCCTCCCCCACAGCTCTGCCTGCCCCCCCAACAGTGTCTCTCCGATGTGAGAGATGTTGAGCCGTCCATGCCCACCTGGCCAGCCGCACACATCCAACCACACACACCAAGGGAAACCACAATGCTGAGGCGGCCCTCAATGAAGTCATGTTTGACACATGCACACCCAGCCTAAAGAGTCCCAACGCAGAAGCCATTAGAAGCTTAACACTCAGTCAAAGGCATTTCACCATGCGTGGTTACCTCTGTTTACTGCAGGATGAGTTTAGACCTGCGAAAACATTTTCTAGGCTTCTGTTTCAGTTCAAGCAAATGTAGCAGAAGAGAGAACGCTTGAACAGGCTGCTATGTCAGATTGTGGAAAGGAAGGGGATAGATTTAGCTGGAGTGGAACCAGCCAGGATGGAGCTACCTCGCATTGACATTCTGTGTCTAGAACACGGTACCAGTAGGCAGGGGAATGTGTTAGTGGTGGGGAAATTCTTTGTTCATTATTAGCTGTCCCAGTAAATATACCCTGATCAAGGCAGAAACTTTGAGAGTAAACTCATCAAACAATTGCTCAATTTGCTGGGCATTCAGAAATCACGCACCATCCCATATCATCCCCAAGGAGATCCACAGCCAGAGAGATTAAACCGTACTCTCCTTGATATGTTAAGGAACGCTGACTGCAGAGCAGAAGCAGCACTGGACTCAACATATTTCTGCCGTGGTACATGCATGCTACTGGATGCTTTCCCTGCCAGCTGATGTTTGGGAGGAAAGCACGATGGCCACACCACTTAGCATTTCATTAGACCAGACCTCGTTGGCCTCGTACCAAAGTTATGTGGACAGGTTGAGGAGGAACCTGAAAACTGCATACAAGAGGCCAGTCTATCTTGGAGACCCGAGTCTAGAGGAACAATGACCTGAAGGTGAGAATCCAGGACTTGCAGCCAGGCGATCGAGTGCTACGGAGGAATCTGGGCATCCCAAGGAAGCACAAATGTTGTCTGTGAGAAGCTGGCTGGGCTGCTACTGTACTGGATCAATCAGTGACTCTTAAGCAGAGAGGCATCGAGTAACCTAAGGGAATGACAGAGGGAGCTGGTTCATTTGTAGCTCTTTTAGGGTAGGGCTACACTGGTATCTCACTGAACTTGCTAACTAGCAGATTCGCAAAATAGGGGAGTTGTGCTGTAAACCGGGGTCCCCAAATTTTTGGTTTTACAGACCGGCAGCCACTTTGGAGGTTTCGGCAGTGGGAGAATGGTTTGCACACACAACCTAAATCCCACACATGCACAAATGAAGTTTTGCGCACTTGCCTGCCACTTCAACAGCTCGGTTCCCAGTGGGCCGACCCTGGAAGTGATCTGCGGTCTGGGGGCCCCTGCTGTAAACCTTTACACTGTAAGCCCTCATCTTGACTTTTTTTGACCCTGCCTGCAACGTTGGAGGCACAATTTTATGCTAAAGAAAGGATTTTGTAAACGTTAAAGTACTACCCCAGAAGGACAGAAAACCTGTGGCTTTAATTTAGTGGCTTTAATAAGGATATAAATGCATTTTTATCCCTTTCTGTACCAGATCACTCCCTATGGTTCATTCATGGTTCTGCTTTGACTCAACTGTGTATTAAAAGTCACAGGAAATTAAACGGAGCACCTGAACTGGAAAAACCCACCAAATTACTATATATTAAGACACAAAGAAAGAGATGGGAGCTTTTTTAACAAACACATTTTAAATCCCATTGGCTTTACATTTTAAAATTTATTTTACCCTACGCGTCATAAAAATATATTAAGGTAGTATTATAGAGTAAATCTGTTCTGGTCTTTTCTCATTTCTCATTTCAATTTAAATGAAAATGGGCAAAAAATCAAATTCTTCATCCCAAGTCATTAATTTGCAATTAATAATTGCACAGCTTTACTTTCAACCTGTAATCTTCCAAAGGGAGATTTATTGACTCAGCAAGAATTTGATGCTAGAATTAACTTCCAATTTAATTGATTCAACTTTGAATTGCTTGTTAATGAACTATTCACACACTGAATCGATTAAAACTATATTTGTTGATCCAGTTCCTTATACTTACTAATTAAAAGAATGCCCTGATTTTATTCAGCATAAATTTTAGTATCTTTTGCATAAAGATTTGCATGCTTTATTGTTATCAGTAGTTCTTGACAATGATGAGGACCAGCATTTCCATTGCTAAGAAAGTTCAGTAGCCACTTAATGATTTTTTTTGTCGTGGTTCTTAATCACCTCAACTGTTCAGTGAATCACACAGCTTCCCAGATTATGCTTGTCGGAAAGGTTACAAATGGTGATCAAATGACCCCAACATAAGGCAATTCTTGCAAATACATGATGGTTGTTAACTACCCAAATTTTGATTATGTGACAATCACAAGTCATATGTCACTTTTTTTAGCGCTGCTGAAAATTGAAATTTAATTTTAAATTTAATTTCAGTCACTAAACTAAATAAATCAAGCACTATCTGCATCAGATTTCAACAGTAGTCAGTTGCTTTTCTTTTCTCAAATACTAATATTGCTGTTATGTTGTCAAATATTGATACTGTTGTTATTAATTAACTTTAATGGTAGTCTTGTTAGGAATATTTATCTCTGGGGACTTTGATGTTTTTATGTTCTAAGCTGCCCAGAGACATTTCAAAATGAGATGGGTGGCAAATAAATTTAACAAACAAACAATATATTTAGGAAAGAGAGCTTAAAGATGCTCTAACCGGAATGTAGATATTAGAATTAACAGAACAGAAAAACAAATTCCAGCCAAACAAGAGTTAATGGTGATGGTGGCCAAAGTCTATAGCACTTTGGAGCACCAAGCACCACTCTCTGACATCTCAATTAATATTGAAGGATAGTGCTTCTAAAGCAAGTGCCACAGTCATTAGGTGAGTGCAGTGGTTGATAAGCGAACCAATGGTTTCCTATGGACAGTCTTGCTGAGCACCCAACCCAATGGCCACAGAGAAGGCTCAATTATCAGAACTTCCAAACCAGGTTGGTTAATAACCCAAAGGTAGGTCCATGTAACTCAAGGACTACCCCTAAGTAAATTCATTTCTGCCAGTGAACATTACATACAAGTAGTCCTCAGCTTACAACAGTTCATTTAGTGACCATTAAAAGTTAAGATGGCACTGAAAAAAGGGACCTATGACTATTAAGCTGGATTAACAGAGGGATAGAATCAAGATCACATGAAGTGTTAATACCACTTTACAATGCCTTGGTAAGGTCACACCTGGAATATTGCATCCAGTTTTGGTCACCACGATATAAAAAAGAATCAGAGAAGAGCAACAAAGTTGATTAGGGGACTGGAGGCTAAAACATATAAGGAACGATTGCTGGAATTGGGTATGTCTAGTTTAATGAAGAGAAGGACGAGGGCAGACATGATAGCAGTGTTCCAGTATCTCAGGGGCTACCAAAAAGAAGAGGGAGTCAAGCCATTCTCCAAAGCACCTGAAGGCAGGAAAAGAAGCAAAGGATGGAAATTAATCAAAGAGAGAAGCAACCGAGAATTAAGGACAAATTTCCTGACAGTGAGAATAATTAATCAGTGGAAAAACTTGTCTCCAAAAGCTATGAATGCTCCAACACTGGAAGTTTTCAAGAAGAGACTAGACAGCCATTTGTCTGTAATGGCATAGGGTTTCCTGCTTGAGCAGGGGGTTGGACTAGATGACCTCCAAGGTCCCTTCCAACTTTGTTGTTGTTATTGTTATTATTTGTCACAATTACATTCTTTGCAACATCCCCATGCTCATATGATCAAAATTCAGATGCTTGGCAACCGGTTCATACTTATGACCATTGCTGTGTCCCAAGGTCATATGATCTCCTTTTGCGATCACTTAACAGTTTACTAATGTATCAACTGAAGTGATTCACTTAACAACTGTGGGGCAAAAAAATGGGGCAAAACTCACTTAACAAATGTCTCACTCAGCAGAAATTTTAGATTCAGTAGTGGTCATAAGTCAAGGACTTCTTGTATCAATCCTCAGTGCCTCATCCTTTTTCTAGAAGTCCCCTGCTGTTGCTGTGTCACTAGGCCTGGAGATTTCAAGGGACAATTTGTTAATGAGATCAATGGCTTTTAACATCAATTCTCTTCACTATTTTGTGAATAATGATATTGTTGATTTAATTTTTTTTTAGTTTAAATGAATGTTTGTGTTTTGTGATTGTCTTTATCATAAACTGCCGATAAACTCTTTATTGTGAGACAGGTGGCTATATAAACTTGAGAGATGAGTACATATGTATGTACTGCAACAGCCACCAGAAAATATGGGTTTGGGAAGTTTGAAAAGCTGTGATTTTATACCAACGCCTGCAAGACCATAAAGAGAAGACTGACAGATTATCTGTGTTAAAAAAAAAACACGAAGAGTGGATATTCAGACACTTGAAAAATATATTGTTTTATGGGTCTTGTGCTAAAGCTAATTTAGAGAGAAAGAGAGGATACAAGAAAAAAGAAATGGAGACATGAAGAGATGATATAGATAGATAGATAGATAGATAGATAGATAGATAGATAGATAGATAGATAGATAGATAGATAGATAGATATTACAGAGACCCTTGAAAAATATATTTTATGAGTCTTGTGCTAAAGCTAATTTAGAGAGAAAGAGAGGATATAAGAGAAAAGAGAAATGGAGACATGAAGAGATGATAGATATAGATAG
>JAKJMR010016097.1:49262-119010 GCA_024449315.1 Daboia siamensis
AATGGAGACATGAAGAGATGATAGATATAGATAGATAGATATAGATATGGATGTAGATAGATAGATATAGATTAGATACAGACTAGATAGATAGATAGATAATGGATAGAGATATAGATTAGACAGACTAGATAGACAGACAGACAGATAAATAATAAATTATCTATCACCAGCGCAGCCCCAGGAAGCCGTCTCAGTACACTGATTGACAGCCCAGGTGGGCGGGACTAAGCCCGCAGAGCACCATCTGATTGGAGGAAAGTAAGCTTGCTCTGCTAAATTTAAGCTGAATGTAATGTTATGCAAAACAGCATGGAAACAGAGCTGCAGAGAAAGTTTGGACCACCTCCCACTGAGTATATGATCAGACAGTGGAGAAAACAAGAACAACTCCTTAAGATGCCAAAACAAGAAGGCCTCGAGAGGGAAATCAGCAAAATGGCTGACTTGGAATAGAAGCTTCTGAGTGGCTTACGTGTGTCAACCAAGCTTGTTCAATGTCAGGCAAGAACGTTTGAAAGCGAAATGAAGATGGTTGGATTTACAGGAAAGACAAAATGGTGCTTTAATTTCATGAAGAGAGAAGGGTTGGCCATGAGCACAAACCAAGTTAGCAAAGAAAATGCCACCAGTTTATGAGGGGGAAAAAAATCCAACAGTTTCACTACTATGTCGTACAACTTCGGAAAAAAATACTATGAAGAAAGTCAGATTGGAAACATAGATGAGGTGCCTCTCAATTTTGATCTGCCTTCCAACAGAACTGTTGATATGAAAGGAATCAAAACAGTGGCAATCAAAACAAGAAAAAGGCCTGGAAGGCTCTTAAAAGAAGCCAGCTCTACTTATTTATGATCGTTTCTTTGCACATGTAACAGAAAAGATAAAAAAGATTGCATCGGATTTGTGAACACCACTAGCAGTTAATCCTGGTAAACTTACAGGTCAGCTACAGCCACTGAATCTTTCAATTAACAAGCCATTTAAAGCTCTGTTGAGGGAAGAATGGAGAAAACGGATTGAAAAAGCAGGTGATAACTTGACACTGACAGAAAGGGTGAAAAAACAACAACCATTACTGAGGTTTGCAATTGGGTTCTAAACTTATGGTAAATAATGTGTTCAGGACACGTGGAGACAGCACAAAAACAGCATTTATTGAACCAGTGGCGTAGCGTGGGTTGTCAGCACCCGGGGCAAGCCCGCACCGCACCACACGCCTGGCACCCCCCCCTTCATAGTGGGCGGCGACCTGGCGGCTCGGCTCGGATTCGCACAGCCAGCACTGCAGTGAGAGAGTGAGTGAGCCAGGCAGGGGCAGAGAGCTGCGAGTGCGAGCGCGCCCCCCCCAGATGTTGCGCCCCCCACGCTACGCCACTGTATTGAACTCAGAACAAAAGACAAAGATAGAGCTCCCCGGAGCCCTTTAAATACCTTGCTAAACATTGCTTAAAACCAATCTCAGCACTGGATTTTCCCGCCATACACTGGCAAGCCAATCCGGATGCTTGACTGGCACCACCTGGTGTTATCAGTGACCAAGCCGCGCTTGAACATCCCAATTATATACACAACACATGGTATGGTGTCAAGAAAGAGGTTATTGTGAAGTCCTTCGAGAAATGTGGAATCAACAATGCCATGGATGGAACTGTGGATAGAGACAATGACTCAGTAGAAAATGATGCAACAGAGCTTGAAGAAAGTGATAGGTTTGAAAGTGAGAAAGAACAAAGCAGTGTTGCACGAGAGGCTGAGTAAAGAGCATAACACCCCTGCTGAGCATTGTACCAATGCTGTGGATGGACTTGTACATGGCCACTTGTTCTGATTGCCACTAATGATGTGGCCTGTTTGATAGTAAATGTTGTGCATGGCCACTTGTTTTACTGCCACTAAAGATGTGGTCTGTTTTCGTTGTTTTGATTACCAATAAAATAGAAAATATGGGCAAAACTAAAGATACGGTTTGTTTAATATTTAAAATGTTTTTGTTTAGAAAATTGGGGGGGGGGCATCTTATAGACGGAAAAATATGGTAGATAAGATAGACAGACAGACATAGTAGATGGGTGGGTAGATAGATAGATATAGATACAGTAGATAGAGGAATAGATAGATGATAGATAAGACAGATAAACCTTTATTGTCATTTTTTTTACTGTAGGTACAATGGCATACATTAAAAATGAAATTTAGGTGCTTGCTCTCAAAGTATACACATACATAACACACATTTAAATGTACCACATACTTACAGGATCACCTGCTGCCGGCGTCATCTTCCCTTCATCCTGCGCGCTCCCACAGAGGGCCTCCTCAGGGTGCCGTCGGCCAGAGTGTGTCGGCTTGCAGCCCCCAGGGGGAGAGCATTCTCTGTGGGCACGCCTGCCCTCTGGAACCAATTACCGATTGACCTCCGGATGGCTCCTGACCTTCATTCTTTCCGCCGGGATCTGAAAATCTATTTATTTGAACAGGCCGGCCTGGTTTAAGGGTTTGGGGTATTTTAATTATTTATTATTAGGGCTTAGTTAATTTAATCTCATTTTAACTTTTCTATGTAAAGCTTTTATTGTCCTGTACACCACCCTGAGTCCTTCGGGAGAAGGGTGGTATAGAAATTCAATTATAAATAAATAAATAAATAAACATATGTATAGACCTACACCCTTACAATAAGTAACATATAAATATTAATCACTGTCCATCTTGAATATGTAACGGAAGGAGAAAGCTTGTGAGTTCACAAAGGTGATGCTACATGGAACAAAACTGACTGAATCTGGATGTTCTGCTTCAGATACCACAAAGCCCACTCCTCCTGGAAGTTAACAAGGAGAGCCAATCATAGAGGTGTGTAGCATCCCAGACAGTCTTGCAGACCTTGCTCAAGCAGCGCTTCTGTGCTATGTCCTGGATGGGAGGGAGGGAAATGCCAATGATCTTTTGTGCCGTCCTCACCACTCTCTGCACCGCCTTCCTGTCTGAAGCAGGGATGCTTCCAAACCAGACTGTGATGCTGTATGACAGGATGCTCTTGATGGTCCCTCTGTAAGAAGTGGTAAGGACAGGGGAAGGAAAGATGTACTTTTCTCATGCGACGTACAAAATGCAGGTGCTGCTGTGCCCGCTTCACCAGGGTCTCGCTGCTGAGCAACCAAGCCAGCCTACTTGTTAGCTGCACACCCAGGAATTTGATGCTGGTAACCATCTCTACAGGTGAATCATTTATGCACAGACAAGTGTGGCTGTGCTCACCATTTCTGAAATCAGCAATGACAGGCAGGCAGGCAGATATACAAACAGATTTCTAGTGTTTCAGCCTTGGCAACTTAAAAGATGTATGCACTTCAACTCCCAGAATTCTCAGCAGACTCTGCAGGAACCCCCCCCCCCTACAATTTACAACCAGCCACTTAGCAACCAATTCAAAGGTATAACAGACCCACCCACCCCCATCACAAAGGCCCACTTTAAGTTCTGACATTTAGGTTCTGCTGATGACATGACTACATTTTGATACTCAGCAACTGGCTTGTACCTGTGGTTGTTAAGCAAGTCCATTATCTGTGAGAGGTAATCCTTGATTTACAACCCTTCATTTAGTGACCAGTTACAACGGTACTGAAAAAAATGATTTAGGACTGTTTTTCACACTTAATGTTGTAGCATCTCCATGGTCAAAATTCAGATCCTTGGCAACTGACTCGCATTTATGACAGTCGCAGTGGTCCAGGGTCACATTATCCCTTTTTGCGCCTTCTGACAAGTGAAGTCAATGGGGAAGCCAAATTCACTTAAAAACAGTGTTACTAAATTAACAACTGCAGTGCAATGTTCTAAGAGAGGTCATAAAATAGGGCAAAACTCACTTAACAACTGTCTCACTTAGCAACAGAAATTTTGGGCTCAATAGTGGTGACAAGCTGAGGACTACCTATATAGAGCACTTGTTTTGCCAGGAATTAAATGGCAAGTTTCCAACAAAAACTAAGTCATGTGTTATGTGGCTATGGGACACTGCCAACAGCCATAACTGAGCACCCAAAAGACAGTCATGGATGTTGGAACTTCAGATCGTAAATAATTGTTTCGGGATCTCTTGTGACTTTGGACAGTCGCTAAGTGGTTGTAAGTCAAAGACTATCTGGTTTTGGGAAAAATCGTTTTCTAGCCCGGTGGCAAAATTTCCTTTCATTATCAGATGACAAATGAGTTTCTTATTTTCTTTTTTAACAATGGAAAGAACCTTAGCAAAAATCAATGTTTCAAGTGCTCCTTGTGAAATCAGAGGAATATTGTTAGTTTGGGATGACTAATCCTAGTTGACGTCTCTACAAGACATTTTCTGGTCCACACCTCCAAAGTTTGTTTCTTTCCCTACAGGGTCCAGCAGACATAATCCTTTTGAGATGAGGAATGGATGAGAAAATTCGATGTTGAACTTTATTTACAAAAAAGAAGCAAGAGAGAGATATTATTTGACAGCTTAACTGTGTTCTACAGCCAAAAGTTTGCAGATAATGAGAATGATCCAGAGAAAGAGGTTGAGGAAAATTAGCAAATAGAAACAAAATACAATCTGCTGATTGTATAACACTAACCCAACAGCCTACAATTCCTTCTGTGAGTAATTGTTTCTGTAAATATCCCAAATATCCTCAGGACGCAACTGGACTTGCGTTTCATCCGAGAAGCTTCTTCAGTTCTGTCTGAATGGTGGAAGATGGAAGTGGCCTCAGAAAGAGTACTAACAACCAGATGACTGCAATAAATATAAATCCTCCACCGTCCCCCCATTCAGTCAGAACTGCAGAAGCTTCTTGAATGAGGAAAAACAAAGGAAACACTTTTGGGACAACCATGACCTGGGTGACTGAGAATCTCCACAGACATTTCTGTAAATACAAAATCCTCAACATATGGTCACAATTGGGACTGCAATTTTAGTAAGTTGTTGTAGTTGTAAGTTGAGATACCACTGGTCAGTCCCAATTTTTCTGACTGCAAATTTAGTAAGTTGTTAAAGTAAGCCAGGCGGTCATTAAGTCCAAATCACATCAGTTCCTAGCAAAATACGCTCCATTTGAGAGAATGGATTTGGACTTCTGATCAAATCCATATGGACTTAGGGCCATTTGATTTGCATAATAACCATCCCAAGAACACACACACAAAAAACCCCGTTACAAATCAGTCATGCAACTACAAGGTAGTGCAAGTAAATAATAGCCAGTGTTTTATGATGACTGAAATTGCTTTACAGGCATAAATCATTCTTTCTGAGGCTGTCATAAGATTTAACAGTCATTAGCCTTAGTGGAGCAGTGGGCTTATGCCTCCTTAAGGAACACCAGCTGCCTGCAATTAGTGCAGGTTTGCATCCCACCCGGCTCAAGATTGACTCAGCCTTCCATCCTTCCGAGGTAGGCAAAATGAGGACCCAGATTGTTGGGGGCAATAAGCTGACTTTGTAATAATGCCACTTGGGCCCCCCCGAAAGCCCTAATAAGCAGGCATATACATAGAATGAAGGCTACTGCTAAGCTTGTAAGCCGCCCTGAGTCTTCGAGAAGGGCGGGATATAAATGGAATTTTTAAAAAATAATAAAATTGGTTTTTTTTTAATGACCTTGCAATCCCTTGCATTGGGGTGGAGTCAGGGTGACTGAATGGAGCTGAGCACTTACTGACCAAATGCCCTTCCTGACACATACACAGAGTTTGCAGCAGACAATATATTTATTTTATTTATTTATTTTTATTACATTTATATACCGCCCTTTCCCGAAGGACTCAGGGCGGTTTACAGGGTGATTAAAAAACACAGATACAAAAGTTAAAAACAGATTAAAAAAATTATATTAGTCCCTTCATTGGTAAAACCCCAGTTAAAATTAAGATTAAAACTAAATTAACATTAAAATTAAAATTCTCAGCCTGGGCCAGAGAGCTCGAAGAGCCAGGTCTTCAGGTCCCGGCGGAATGAACGGAGGTCGGGGGCAGTACTCAGCTCCATTGGCAGCTGGTTCCAAAGGGCAGGCGCACCCACTGAGAAGGCCCTGTCCCTGGGTGTTGTCCGCCGGCAATCTCTTACCGGTGGCACCCTGAGAAGCCCTCCCTGTGGCTGCATTCTGCACCAGCTGAAGCCTCCGAGTGGTCCTCAAGGGCAGCCCCATGTAGAGAGCGTTGCAGTAGTCTAAACGGGAGGTCACGAGCGCATGAGTGACTGTGCGTAGGGCATCTCGGTCCAGATAGGGTCGCAACTGGCGCACCAGGCGAACCTGGACAAAAGCCCCCCTGGTCACGGCTCCTATATGGTCTTCAAAATTGAGTCATGAATCCAGGAGGACACCCAAGTTGCGAGCCCTATCAACGGGGGGGTAATACCTCACCCCCCATTGTTAGAGATGGAATAGTCTGGTTGACCAGAGATGCCGATATGCACAGCCACTCAGTCTTGGCGGGATTGAGACGAAGCTTGTTTCTCCCCATCTAGACCTGGACCACCTCCAGGCAACGGGACATCACGGTGAGAGCATCGCTGGGTTGGTTCGGGGTGGAAAGAAAAAGTTGGGTATCATCAGCGTACTGATGATACCCCACCCCGAATGATCTCACCCAGCGGCTTCATATAGATGTTGAACAGGAGGGGCGAGAGAACCGACCCCTGAAGAATTTCACAAATGAGAGGCCTCGGGGCGGATCTCTGCCCTCCTGTCAACACCGACTGCGAACGGCCCAGGAGATAGGAGGAGAACCACCGTAAAACGGTGCCTCCCACTCCCAACCCCCTGAGACGCCGCAGTAGGATACCATGGTCGATGGTATCAAAAGCCGCTGAGATCTAATAGGACCAGGACAGAGGAACAACCCCTGTCCCGAGCCCTCCAGAGATCATTCACCAGTGCGACCAATGCCGTCTCCGTGCTGTATCTGGGCCTGAAACCCGATTGGTACGGGTCCAGATAATCAGTTTCCTCCAGGAACAGAGGAAGCTGATGCGCCACCACACTCTCAACAACCTTCGCCAAAAAGCGAAGGTTGGAAACTGGACGATAGTTATTTAAAACAGCCGGGTCCAGTGCAGGCTTTTTGAGGAGTCTCACCACCGCCTCCTTCAAGGTGGCAGGGAAGACACCCTCTTTCAAAGAAGCAGTTATTACTGCCTGAAACCAACCTTGTGTCTCCTCCCGGGCCGCATAAACTAGCCAGGAGAGGCACGGATCCAACAAACAGGTTGTGGTGCTCAGCCTCCCCATGATCCTGTCCACATCATCAGGAGAAACAGGATCGAACTCAGTCCAGATAACATGCTCAAGACCGTCCCGATTCCTCCGCGTCAGATTCTGCCCAGTCAGAGTCCAGACCGGTCCGGATCTGAGCGATTTTGTCCGCCAGATGATGACTAAACTTCTCGGCTCGTTCCCTTAAGGGATCCTCCCTCACCTCCTGATTAAGGAGGGAGCGAGTTACCCTAAACAGGGTGGCCGGGCGATTATCTGCGGACGCGATGAGGGCAGCGAAGTAGTTAGACTTCGCCGTCCTTATCGCCGCAAAATAAGACCTTATAAAGGTTCTTAACTGCAATCGGTCAGATTCAGATCGGCTGGACCTCCAACCGCTCTCTAGACCCGGTCTCCAACGCTTCATCTCCTGGAGCTCCACAGAGAACCACGGAGCCCAACGGGATCCACGCCGGGTCAGAGGTCGCAAGGGTACAACACAGTCAAGTGCCCTGGCGGCCGCCCTTTCCCAGGCATCCACCAGGGCATCGACTGGGCTGTGGGTAAGGGTGATGGGTATAGACCCAAGCGCCCTCTGGAACCGTTCCGGGTCCATTAGGTGCCTGGGGCAGAACCACCTGGTCGGTTCCGCAGCCCAGCGGCGGGTGGTGGCATAACGGAAGACCCCGCAGGAGATAATGATCTGACCATGACAGGGGAACTCAATGGTTGGTGAACCCCCTCCCAGATCATCCAACCACTGCCCAGACAGGAACACCAGGTCGAGAATATGATCCCCCACATGAGTTGGGCCCTCAATAACTTGGGTCAGGCCCATGGTCGTCATGGAGGCCATGAATTTCCGAGCTAACTCAGACGACCCTCCCAGTGAAGGCAGGTTGAAGTCACCCAGAACTATAAGCCTGGGGAACTCCACCCCCAACCCTGAGAGAGTGTTGAGCAGCTCGGGCAGGGCTGTTGCCACACAGCTGGGCACCAGGTATGTGAGCAACAAGCCCAACTGAGCCTGAGGACCACATCTCAGGAGGAGGGATTCACTCCCCGCCATCTGGACAATGGTGGTCTCCCGTGGGCATAGTCTCCCGGACAACCACCGCCACCCCACCACCCCTGCCCTGAGCCCGTGGCTGGTGTAGCACACGGAAACCTGGAGGGCATAACTCGGTCAGAAGAACCCCTCCCTCCGAGCCCAACTAAGTCTCTGTAATGCACACCAGATCCGCACATTCCTCCTCAATCAAATCATGAATGAGGGGAGCCTTGTTAACGATGGATCTGGCGTTAAAATAAACCAGCCTAAGCTCAGGGGCCTGATCACCCTCATCCCCAGGCGAAAGGGTGCTAACCAGAGGGTCGGAGCGCACCCCCGCTCGGAGACAGCGGGGGCGCGATCCCAGATGTTGATATGGCCCTCCGTGCAACCACCTGCTGCCATTCCCTATCGTCATGGGGATTTGAAGCCCCACCCCAACATTCACAGAACCAGCAACCACCTCCCCCAACCCCGTCCCGCCAGGACCCCTAACAGGCCCAGACTGAGTGCCAGTTAATGATTCCCTCCCCACCCTCCTACCTCTCCACCTCCCTAATCTTTTAAAATAACCGGCTAAAAAATGTATCAGGGACCTCTTAGCGCATCTCAACTCGAGGCCCCTATCTAAACCCAGCCACTTCTTGGAGTCCCAACAATTGGGCTCGTCATTAAGGGGAGTGTGGAAACAGGCGGTTGGTTGTACCCAGGAGGGAGAAGCCCCCCTGAGGGCATACAGATCAGCTCCAGAGTAATGGAGACAGACCATGCAGCAATAAAATGTCCACATAGGGCAGATGTTACAAATATTTCCAATGGGTAGTTCGATGGAGTATTGTTATTCAGATGAAATGATATTAAGTCCAGTAGGCATGTCTCTTGATCCACTAGACCAGCTCAGCTCTCACCTGAGATGGCAATCAAAAAGGAAGCCCCAGCTGTCCTCTCACTCCGGCTGAGGAGTCCAATCTGGGGTGGAGAGAAAAGGGAGTCCTGGGCCAAGCCCACCCCAATGGTCTCTCACACCAGTGAGGTGGTTGATAACCAGTCCAAGACCATCCTCCCACCACGGTCAAGTCCCAAGGCCAAACTGGACTGTCAATGGGGAGGTCTTGATTCCAGCCGGGCATTAAGATAGCCATAATACCTGCCTGCCAGCACAGGAAGCAAGCCAGGCCGCTGCCGATTTTCGGGCCGCCGGCCACTGCCGCCAGTCTGGGGGGGAGGGCAAAAAACATCTTCTCCCCCAAGCGTCCACCCGCCAATCCAAACGATGAATCCAGCGGCGAACAAAGGCATTCCCGGCAGCAATCTAATATCCAGGCATTCACCAACAAATCCACCGAGGCCGATGTCCAGGCCCACAATCCACTGCCGCCATCCGGGAGGAGAGGGAGGGTTCCGCGCCACCGAAAACGGCGCTTGCCAGCTGATAACAATCCTGACTCCCGATCGAATCTCCAGCCAGTGGAATCGTCATCGCCGCCCCTCCGAACAAGCAGAGGGTATCCACGATGAGAGGACAGGAAAAGGAAGACAGGCAAAGGACGCCCACAGCATTCCAGCATTGCTCTCCAGGCCGGCAGGCTGGCAACATCCGAAGTACCGCTATCCGAAGGGGGGGGGGGGGTTCAGCGCTGCCGAAAACAGCGCTCAGCAGCCATCTCTACATCCACCACCCCCCGGAGTCGCCCCATCATACCGTGCCACGGCTGGGCCTCCCTAAACTGACCCATTTAGAGCCCTTGTGGAGCACCCGAAGCTCAAACTGATTCGCCGCCATCTTGGGGGAATAAAAAAATGTAACTCATTGTGCTCAGAAAATATCTGATGTTCGAACTCACAGCCTCCTGATTGTGAGGCAAGCACTCCTCTAGGCCACCATGCCACATTCAAGTCCTCCACTTATATCACAATTGAGCCCAACATTTCTGTTCTTAAGGAAGACAGGTATTAAGTGAGTTTTGTCCCACTTTATGACTTTTCTTGTAGAGATTAACTGAATCTGCAGCTGTTTAGTTAACAAAAGGATTATTTTGCTTGTCAAGAGTTGCAAAAGGGACGCTGCAATTGTCATAAACACAAGCCAATTGTAAAGTGTCTAAATTTTGATCGCATGGCCACTGGGATGCTGCAACAGTTGTGTGGAAAATGGCCATAGTTCACTTTTTTAAAGATTGGTTGAAACTTTGAACGGCCACTAGAAAAATGGGTTTATTGCACAAGGAACAACATTTCATACAAAAGGAAGGACATTTCTCTTCCGAGAGATCACTGGTTGGATCTGCCTCAAACAAGGAAGGACATCTGATCCACAGCATTTTTGTGCCTGATATTGAAATATATGGAACACTGAACGCAGGAAAAAGGTTGAACTGTTTTAAGATCATTTTAAATCCGTCCTCTAAATTCAAGCCCTCAAAAGGAGGCCAAAGACAAATTTTCCTAAGAGAGAAATCAACCTGTCAACTCTTATTTGAGCCTTGAAACTGCCAATTATTCTGAAAAATTTCATTATTCCCTTTTAGCCTAACTCTCCTCCCTCAAAAAACCGGCTCACTTATGTGCTACTGCTGCCACCTGGTGGAATAGGAGAATTATAGTTGCTGGGGAAAAATGATGCAGGCAGTCCTCAGCTTACGACAATTGAGCCCAATTTCTGTTGTTAAGTGAGACATTTTAAGTGAGTTTTGCTGCATTTTATGAGCTTTCATGCTTCCATCAATCACTGCAATCGCTAAGTTAGTAACATGGTTGTTAAGTGAACCAGGATTCCCCCATTGACTTTGCTTGTCAGGTTGCAGTTATGTATTGATATCAAGAGTTAATGTGTTTTGATTTAAACGTGTCTCCAACTATTTTGGAGGGAAAGTTAAGTTTAAGTTTGAGCGGGAAAATAGCTTTTGATTTGATTGGTCGCCACCTAGAGGGCACCTATCTCCCTTAATCTTGATCCGGCTGTAATTCCAGTTAGGATAAAACCACGCAGTGCCCTTCACGTTAAAGCCTAAGATTGGCGCGGAGCTGGACAAACTAGTACAGCAGAGTGCGCTCCAACCTGTGGACAGTAGCTTGTGGGAGACTCCCATAATGCTGCCCTCTCACAAAAGCAGGATGAAAACTCCAAAGTGACAAGGAAAAAAAGTTGTCTCGCAATGGTTTTCTTCCCCACTTCCTTCTAACTGCAGGTTAAATATATAAAGACCACAGAAGAAAAAACTTGGCTCAGAATCAACGGGAGGATTGGGGGGGGGTTTGCAAAGGAAGGGAAAGAGAGGCTGGGGGAGCGCAGCAGCAGAATGGCGATGCCTTCTGGCTAAGCATGGGGACATTGGGGTGCGTTCTTTTTAAAACAGGAAAACAAGGCAAAAATTTAAAAATTCCCCACTCACATCACCTCCCCAAAACACAATAACAGAGCTTTCAATGATACAAACAAGTTTTTATTGAAAAGTAAGTTTACATTTTAGAGTAGCAAATTATTTCAGCTGCCCGCTTTCAAGGTCTCTTTCAAAAACCTGCAGTTTTCTCTCAAATGTTTTGATATCGCAAAACGTTCTGACTGCTCTTTTCCCTGCACCTTGTAATTGTTTATTCAGCAGGCTGAAGTGGTGCGTAAAGTCTGTGAAAAACATGAGATTGGTAAGCCAGACCATATCAGTGAGCTGTGGATATTCTTGCCCTTTTTCATGCATAAAAAACTGAATTTCATCTAAGTAGGCCACAAATTTCTCCAGGACTTGTCCTCTGCTCAGCCACTGGACGTTGTTGTACATAAACAATCATACTGTGCCTGAACCTCCTCAAGCAGTACTTGAAATTGCTGACAATTCAGAGCACGAGCCATGATGTGGCATGTGGAAGGCCAAAGGAAGCCCCTCCACTCCTCGCCCCTCACCACTGCTGCCACGATCACCGAGGTTGGAAGGCCAAAGGAAAATCCCAAGCCCCTCGCCCATTACTGCCGCCGCCATGATTGCACGTGTAAGGCTAAAACAAGCCCCCCACCCCTCACTGTCACGATTGCAAGAGGGTGGAAGGAGAAAGCAAGTCCCCGCCTGTTAAGTAGTGTGGGTAGACCGATCCGGACAGATGACAAGACGCCAAGGTTAAGCTACGCTTTTAATTGTGGTTGAACTGAGGAGCCTCCATAGCTTGCCTCCTTTAAATACTGTTGCCGGCAAGCCGGTGTCCAATCCACATCCTTAAAAGGTCCCGCCAGAACGGCCTGACCAAGACGGGAGCTAGGAGCCACCGGCTGTTGCCGGGTGCAGCTCAGCTGGTGTTCAGCTGAGCTGTCAGCATACATTGCCTGGCAACATTCAATATATAACATTCCCTTCCCCCCCCCCAAGGAAATAACACAACAACTAACAATAACAACTCCTTAAGAATGACCTATGACCTTACAAAATCCTGCAAATATGCGGGAGGCCTGCGTATTCTGTAAGAATGTCTCAAAGGTAACTCTGCCCTTCCTGGGGATTGGCTATATCTTCCCAGCTAACCACTGGGCTGGAATTGGGGTTCCCCATCTGTTCCCCCGGGTTCTGGGATGCCTGACTAGTGTCCTGGCTGTCCTCCGTATGCGTGGTCGGCATATATTCAGGAGTTACAGTGGTTGCTGGGGGAGATGCTGATTCCCTGATGTTGGCCTCCCCCTCCGGTTGGTTTTCAGGGGCTCGCCTCCGTAACTGGTCTAAATGCCTTCTAAACTGTTGGCCCCCTTCCTCCTCAATAACATAAGACACAGGCCCATTTTTTGCAATCACCACCCCTTGAATCCAAAAGTCCCCTGTAGCGTAATTTCTGGCCCACACAAGGTCCCCCACTGTCAATTCTTTTACAGTAGAGAATTGTTCTGGTTCTGCTGCCACACGATCTGGGTGTAACCTGTCCAGTTTTGTTTTGAGGCGTCGGCCCCACCGCAGTTCCGCTGGGCACTTGCCGGTGGTGGTGTATAGGGTGATGTGTTGGCTCAACAGGAATTGTGCCAGTCTTTGATGCCAGTCTCCAGTGATGATCCGTTTCAGGGCGTCTTTTGTTGACCTTACCAAGCGTTCTGCAAGGCCGTTAGTTTCCGGGTGGAAGGGGGCAGATGTGATGTGCCTAATCACGTTGGATCTGTTGAAGGCCTGAAAATCAGCAGACGTAAATTGTGGGCCGTTGTCTGACATAATGACATCAGGTAGGCCATGTGTGGCAAAAAGACCCTGCCGTACTTATATGGTTTTGGATGTGGTCATGCTGGACACGGGAACAACCTCCAACCATTTGGAGTAACTGTCCACAACTATGAGGAAAAGATGGCCTTGAAAGGGGCCTGCATAGTCAATGTGGATTCTTGACCAGGGCGTAGATGTTGGTTCCCATTTTAACACTGGGTGATGTGGTTGGTTGGGCCTGGTTTTTTGGCACTGATAGCACCCTGCAACCTGATGTTCAATGTCTTTGTCAAGGCCTGGCCACCAAACATAGCTGCGGGCCAGGGTCTTCATCCTAACCATGCCAGGGTGCCCTTCGTGTAACGCCTGCAATACCCTACTTCTCCATTTGTCGGGGACTATGACCCTACTACCCCATAGCAGACAACCTTTATGCGATGATATTTCATTTCGACGGGTGTAGTATTGTTGGAAGTCCTTGCCAGGGCTTTGCGACTGCCAGCCAGATGCCACCCAGGCTGCTACTCTGCTTAAGATCCTGTCCTTACTTGTGCTACTGGCTATGTCTTTGGCTTGGAGGGGTGAGTCAGGGAGATCCTGAATGGTCAAGAGATTACAAGCTGGGGCTGGGTCTGGCTCCACAATAGACAGGGGAAGTCTACTTAGAGCGTCAGCGTGCCCCATGTCTTTCCCTGGTTTGTATTTTAAGTCGTAAGAGTAAGCTGACAGGAAGACAGACCAACGTAAAACCCTGGGGGATAATATTTGAGGCGTTACTTTGTTGGTTGTGAATAACCCCAACAGAGGTTTGTGGTCAGTGAAGATGACAAATTTCTTACCATACAGGTAGTCATGAAACTTTTTAACCCCTGCTACCAGGGCTAAAGCCTCTTTATCTATCTGTGCATAGTTCCTTTCAGCAGGTCTAAGTGTCCTGGAGTAAAAGGCAATTGGTTTTTGCTCCCCTGTATCTTCTAAGTGACTTAAGCATAGCGCCTACTCCATAAGGAGAGGCATCACATGCTATGCAGACAGGCTTCCCTTCCACAAAGTGAGTGACAGCTGAGTTTCTTGAGAGTGTTTTAGAGTTTTGAAGCTATTATCATATATTGTGGACCATTTCCACGAGGCATTTTTATCCAGCAACCTATGCAGAGGTTCTGCGATGGTTGCCTTGTGGGGTAGGAATGAATGATAGAAATTGATTAACCCTAAAAATGCCTGGAGTTCAGCTTTATTTTTGGGAGTAGGGGCCAGCTTGATAGCTTTTACTTTAGAGTCAGTGGGGTGGATGCCTTGTGCATCAATCCTGAATCCTAAAAATTCGGTTGATTTTACTCCAATACATTTTTCTTTTTGTAATTTTAAACCGGCAGTCCTGAACCTGCCAAGCACCTCTCTAAGCCTGTCAGCTAACTGTGTCTCAGATTCACCGGCGATCAGCACATCGTCAAAATATGGGCACACACCAGGGATACCTTTTAGCGTTTTTTCCATGATTTCCTGGAAAATTCCAGGAGCTACAGCAATTCCAAATTGTAAGCGATTTACGCGAAAGGCTCCCTTGTGTGACAATAGTTTGAATGTCAGCTGTTTCGCGGGAAACTGGAAGTTGCTGATACGCCTGCGCCAAGTCAAGCTTGGCAAAGATGGCGCCAGACTGTATCGCTGTGAGGACGTGCTTTACCGAGGGGACCGGGTAAGCATGCGGATTCAAGGCCCTGTTTACAGAAGCCTTATAATCCGCGCAAATTCTTATTTTCCCATTAGGTTTTAGGGGGGTGACAATAGGCGTTTCCCATTCCCCCCCCCTCTACGGGTTCTAGGATTCCCTGTTCCACTAATTTATCTAACTCTTCCTCAACTCTCTTTTTAATGCGAACGGGACCCGTATCGCCTTTATTCTTACGGGCAGGATTTTGGGGTTAAGTTTTAAGTTAACTGGGGGCCCTGTGTATTTCCCTAACCCACCCCCAAACACGTGTGTAAACTCATTAAAGACGGAATCTAGGCTATTAGATTGGACGCTATTTATTCCCCCTAGCCAGATGCCCAGGGGCTTGAACCAATCTAATCCCACTAAATTTGTCCTTTTCCCTTCGGTTATGAGAATTTTTAGCTGACCCTGGAATTTTTTAAACTTAACTTGCACTGCAGCTTGTCCTCATAGTTTAATAGGGGAACGTTGGAAGTCTGTTAATTTAATTTTTGTGGGTGCTATGCCTATCTGCTGTCTGTTTTTAGAACAAATTAGGGAAAGGGTCTCTGAAGAAATTAAGGAGACGGGTGAGCCTGAATCCACCTCCATTAAGCAGAGGATTCCTTCTATTCTGACAGTGATTTGGATTTTTGGCTTGAGTGGGGGGTAGATTGCTGACTGGCAAGCCATTTCCAAATTCTCTATAATCTGGGGTGCCCTGGTCCCTGTGGATTTTTGGGGAAAACTGGTACCTGCAGATTGCTCATCAATGTTGTTTAGGTTGTCACGGTTCCGGGCTCAGCAAACGGCTTGTATGTGGCCGGTTTTGCCACATTTGGCCCCGTGGAAACGGCAGGATGCCCTGGGGTGGTTGCCCCCGCAGCTGGCACAATTATGGCTGTTTCCACCGGTGTTCTGGTTAAGTGCTCTAGTGCTTCTGCTGGCCCCGGCCGGCTTCTTTTGAGTTTGGTTGTGGGCACGGCGGTTCTTCCACTTCTCCAGCCTCTGTAGAATGGCGTCTATTTCGGCTTCGTTGGCTTGTTCACCCTCTTCGCTGTCAGCGGTGTTCTCTTGGTGCACAGTGCCGTTCGGGTTGTTTTTGCTGGAGCGCATTCTTTTCGTTAATGGCCTCCTGAGCCATTATTTCGTTGACCACTTCTGACAGGCTTAGAGTTGGTTTGGCTATTATTTTTTTGCTGGAGGTGATCGTCGCTCAGGCCGAACACAATTTGGTCGCGAATCCGATCCTCCAGGTCTGGGAACCTGCACATTCGGGCGGCTTGTCGCACGGCGGCCACGAAGTCCATCGCCGATTCGCCTGGCAGCTGGTTCCTTTGGATGAACCGGAGTCGCCAGTAGATCTCTTGACTTCTTAGGCATGAAGTGTTGGCTCAATTTGCTGACGAGGTCAGCGTAGGGAATTGACAAGACTGGCTCTGGGATGCTCAGCCCGACAGCTACATCGTATACAGCTGGTCCGCTGATGCAAAGCAACGCCGCTGCCTTCTCCTTGTCTTCCGTGATTTTGTTCACGAGTAGATAACCCTCGACTTGTCCCAGGTGGGACTCCCACTGTCCCGGATAGCGTACATCGAACTCGGGGATGTGTCCGATTTTTGTCATTCTGTCCGGTCTGGATACAGCTCTTATTGGGAAGGAATAAATCAGGAGAGTTTTCTCTTCCCACCTTTCCCGCGTTTACTAGTGCTTCAACTCTAGTGACTCAGCTAGTGTTCAGCTCAAGCAGTATCCCATCCTCGTCGCCACTGTTAAGTAGTGTGGGTAGACCGATCCGGACAGATGACAAGACGCCGAGGTTAAGCTACGCTTTTAATTGTGGTTGAACTGAGGAGCCTCCACAGCTTGCCTCCTTTAAATACTGTTGCCGGCAAGCCGGTGTCCAATCCACATCCTTAAAAGGTCCCGCCAGAACGGCCTGACCAATAGGATGGGAGCTAGGAGCCACCGGCTGTTGCTGGGTGCAGCTCAGCTGGTGTTCAGCTGAGCTGTCAGCATACATTGCCTGGCAACATTCAATATATAATACCGCCCTTCGCCGCCACTGCAATCACACAAGGATGGAAGGCCAAAGCAAGCCCCCCTGCCCCTTGCCCCTTCCGCCGCAATTGCACGTGGAAGGCCAAAGCAAGACACCCCGCCCCTCACTGCTGCCGCCATGATTGCACAAGGGTGGAAGGCCAAAGCCCCCCTGCCCCTCACCCATTACTGCCATTGCTACGATCGCATATGGAAGGCCAAAGCAACCCCCCCCCGCCACTCGCCCCTCACCCCTGCTGCCACTATCGCATGAAGGAAGCCTAGGAAGGCCAAAGCAAGTCCCCTCCTGCCCTTACCACTGTGATCGCATGAGGCCGAGGCAGGGCAAGGCGAGGCAAGTGTCACAATTGTCCTTCGTGGGATGAAATCAGGAACCAATAAGCAGGAACGAGTAACAAAGGCTTTATTTAGCACTAAGAACGTCAGCCCTGGAGTGAACTGCTCCCAGCGTTTCATACAGCCGCCTAGGGCACAAGTCGGCAACCCGCGGCTCCGGAGCCACATGCAGCTCTTTCAGTAGTCTCCTGCGGCTCCCAGTCCTCTGCCATGTGCAATCCCCCCCCCAAAAAAATGGGACCAAAAAAGTTCAACCAATCAATTCAAACTTTTTATGAAAAAAAACTTGCAAAGTTTGAATTGATTGAACTTCTTTGGTTTGTGGGACTGCGCACAAACCTCTTTTCTTCTTCGGATTCCACATGGCAGCAGCAGAGACTGGAGGACTGCTGGAAAGGTGAGTGGACCCATTTTCTGTCTGCTGCGCCTTCCTCGGGCTCCCCTTCTCTGAACACACCGCTGCCGTCTCACTTGACTCTCTTCCCACCCCACTCTTTCGCAGCAGGGCTGTTTCCCCCCCCCCCCCTCCATTGTATGTCGGGCGCACAGGGCTCGACAGATGACCTGCTCTACCAGCTTCAGACAACCAGGCCACCCCACACACACCATTGCCACTGCCCCACGAGGCTGGGCAGCCAGGTAAGTGTGAATGCTGCCTCGTTGGCCCAGGTGAGGCATCTTCAGACAACCAGGCCACCTAAGACACACCATTGCCACCGCTGCCTTGCAGGAGTATGAGGCAAGATAGTCCCCCCACCCTTACAGCTGTAATCACACGAGGTGTAGGAAGGCCGAAGCAAGGCCAATGCCGCTGCGATTGCACATGAAGCTAAGGAAGGCCGAAGCAAGCCCCCTCCTGCCCTTACCGCTGTGATCTCACGAACTCACTCTCAACTCTAAAGGTTCAGAAAGGCTGCCCTATAGGCTAAAGAACTAAAGATTCGTAAATCCTCCTTTATCAATGCCTTCCGAGGAGTCATGGATGATGATGATGATGATGATGATGATGACGCAGCTGAGGTTGCATCAGTAGAAGGAACCAAAGTGTTAAAGGCATATCCTTATCCTTGTTTTCCCAATATTAAATTATGGGACCTTCCAGGGATCGGAACACCTAAATTTCAGGCAGTGGAATAAATGAAGCTCCAGTCTGAAAGATATGATGTCTTTCTTATCATTACTTCCTATTGCTTCACTGAAAAGGATGCTTTGCTGGCAAAGGAAATACAAAGAATGAAAAAGAAGTTTTATTACATGCGCGCCCAGATCGATCAGAGTATTAAGAATGAAAGCAGGAAAAGGGATTTTGATGAGTTGAAGTCGGCCATCAGGAAATACTGTGAAGGTACTTTGAAAGAGGCAGCTGACCTATCTGAAAGAGTACTGTCTGGGAACAACGGAGCTGTTGAGCTTGAGGAAATAAATGGGGTGATCGTGTCTGAGCTTGGCCACCTGCTCTTTAGACCCATGCCCCTCCTAATAAAAACTGCCCAGGGGGTATCATGCCAGGGGGTTCAGGAGGTAGTGAAATCCTTGGATGGGAGATTTGTTTCTTTCGCTCTGAAGGAGACCTTGGTTTACCACTCTTCAAGGAACTATCCCTGGATCCCATATGGACAACTTTTTTCTAATATCAACTCTTTCCCTTTTTATGAAAGATGCTGGAGAAGGGAGGTGTTTTCCCAGAGGCCTGACTCCAATTTTTTTTGCTTTGATCAGTTGATCAAGAACCGCTTCCACCGTGCATTCCTGCCTTCCCAGACATTGGATACTATGTCTCCCACAGATCTTCCGCTGTGCTTTGAGGTGCTTTCTCCAGAGATGGTTAAGGAGAGGGTAGTGGAGCTGCAGGTTCAACACCTGAGTGACCTCAGCAGAAGGTAAGTCTTCAAGAAGGCAGGGGAAGGTTGCAGTATGTGAACCACCAAAGAACAAGCCAGGGAAAGAGGACACTGGAAGATGCATGGGTAAGTGCAAGCAGAGAGCTTTGGAAGGAGGATGTGGGATGAGTGCGAGCACGGAGAAGCCGGGGAAAGGGGATGTGGGGTTATGCTTGTGTGCAAGAACAGGGTAGCCTGAAAAGGAGAGCACTGGTATTTACATCCTTGTGTGCACATGTGTGTGTATGTGCCAGCACAAGAAGGCTGGGAAAAGAGGTCACAGGATGCGTGTGAGTGAAGGGGGCAAGGAGGATGTGATGTAAATTATTGAAGAAAGGTCAAGTGATTTGCAATCTTCCCTGCTGCCTTTCCCATTGAGTTTGTTGTTATGTATTTAATGTTATACTGTTATGTTCAAGAACACACGTTGGAAATGTATAAGTGGTGAGGAAAAACCGATGACAGGAATACACAGGCAACTGCGCATGCGCGGCAGCTGATAGCTCTTAGCTGTCAGCCCAGCCGCTTACAGCACAAGCGCAGCCGCCATGGACAACTCCAAAGCTGTCAAACCCAGCCGCCGCTGATTGGACCCAGCTCTCTGGCGGGAAGGATGACATGCAGATTGGACAGCCAGCCACCAGCTAGGTATAAAAGAGCAGAGCCACCACCCTGTCAGCTGTCTGGTGCCTCACAATAAAATGTCAACCTAAGCCAGCTGTCTCGGTGTGGTCCTTGCCCTTTGAGCCACTTCACTGGCTGAAGCTGGAACCTCGAGAACCTACATGAACTTGAGGCAACATCCTCAGGCAGTGGCGTAGTGTGGGGGGTGCGGGGGGGGGGGCCGCCCCGGGCGCACCACCTGGGGGGGGGGCTTGCACTTGCAGCTCTCTGCCCCTGCCTGGCTCACTCACTCTCTCTCACTGCAGTGCTGGCTGTGCGAATCCGATCCGAGCCGCCGGGTCGCCGCCCACTGTGGGGGGGTGGGGGTGCCAGGCGTGCGGTGCGGAGAGAGAGCGAGGGACTATCTGGGGGAGCGACAGTGCAGCGGCCGCCCAGCGCAGCACTGAGTGCGGGAGACAACCACACCAGACCAGACCAGGCAGCAGCAAGAAGCTGGCAGCGGCGGCAGGTGACACAGGCCAGAGAGGAGAGAGCCAGTGGTGACAGACGCTGCAGGAGGAAAACAGATTTCAATCCATATGTAGCTGCTCCAGCTCAACATAAGTTGATGTAAGCCAGTGGGTCTAGCAACCTTTATTTATTTTTTTTGCTGAAAGAGTAAGGCAATAGGTATGAAGGTGAATAAACATTATGTTAAGAGTAAAGAAATGGTTATACAATGAAGGGGTGCTAAAAGTGCAGCACGGCAAGAAAGTGATTTTCTTTTTTTTTCTTTTTTTAGAATTTTAGCAGAATACTACATCTATATCATGCCATACAAAAAAGAATCTGGTGCACAAGGCAGAAAAAGGAGAAAGATAGAGACAGAGCAACAAGCTAAGTTAGCTGGAAGCCTTCACCGGTTTTTGGTGATGAGTACTGCTGAAATTACAGCAGGACCATCAGCAGCACCACAGGAGACTCATAATCCTGATCCTGTGTCGGTGGACATTCCTGTTCCTGCATTAGAAGCAGAGACAGTTTCATCTAAGGATGTTTACACTCAGCCAAATCTGCTAGAAAATATTGACCAAAAAGTTTATACTGATATTGGCCTGAAACCATGGATGAAACCTTGAAAACTGAACTTGTCAGGCGAGGGACAGAGGAACTGCAGAATAAGGATGCATGGTTTCCAAGAGACAGTAATGGCAGGTCATTTTCCAAGGATTGGTTCTACATACATTTGGAGAATGGTGAGACTATGTTAAGGACATGGTTGGTATTTTCTCCTGTAAACAATGCTGCATATTGCTTTCCTTTTATCGATGCCCAAGGAATTCACCCCACCGACTCCAAAATTAGCGCTATTAAATCTGCCCCCACTCCAAAAAACAAACAATTACAAGCCTTTCTAGGGCTTCTGCACTTTTACCACTCATTCTTGCCTCACAAGGCAACCATAGCTGAACCCTTACATAAACTGCTGGATAAGGAAATCCACTGGACCTGGTCGCCACAACATGACGCTAGCTTCCAGCACCTAAAAAAACTCCTTTGTAAAAGCTCTATTGTCACACTCTTCAGGGAAGATCTTCCCCTATGCGTCGCTTGCGACGCATCCCCTTACGGAATTGGGGCAATTCTTAGCCACTTAATGGGGAATGAAATACAAAAGCCTATCGCATTCTATTCCGGTACCCTGTCTAAAGCTGAGCGCAATTACGCTCAAATTGACAGGGAGGCTTTAGCAATTGTTGCCAGCGTGAAGAAATTTCACGACTACCTTTATGGCCGACAATTCACAATCTTTACGGACCACAAACCCCTTTTGGGGATATTCACTTGGGATAAACAAACGCCCCAAATTCTATCCCCTAGGATCTTAAGATGGTCTACCTTTTTATTGGCTTACTCATACAGAGTAATTCACAAGCCCGGAAAGGAAATGGGTTATGCGGACGGGCTTAGCAGGCTTCCCCTGCCATGCAAAGATTTCAACCCAGCTCCCACTGGGAACATCCTAGCAATCACAGAACTACCCAAATGCCCCTTATCCACAAAGGATATTGCTTCTGCCACAGCTAAAGACAGGACCATCAGTAGGGTGTTAAATTAGGTAACCTCCAGGTGGCAAGCCAAATGCCCGGGACTGGAGTTCCAGGCATATTTCGCCAGGAGGCAGGAACTGTCATCCCATCTGGGATGCGTGCTGTGGGGCAACCGGGTTGTTGTTCCTGACAAAACACAGACCACAAACATTGTGCACACTGCACGAGGAACACTCAGGAATGGTTAAAATGAAAGCACTAGCAAGGAGCTATGTTTGGTGGCCAGGCATCGATAAAGACATAGAAGACCACGTAGCGGGATGCTACCCTTGTCAGCTAGCAAGGCCAACACAACCACATGCCCCAATCTATAAATGGGAAGCAACCAGGAATCCTTGGTCCTGGGTACATTTAGATTTTGCAGGACCCTTCCAGGGGCAGGTATTCCTAATTGCAGTAGATAGCTATTCCAGATGGCTGGAAGTCATCCCGGTTAACAGCACCACTACGGCCGCCACTGTGCAGGTACTTAGGGGGCTTTTTGCCACAAATGGCCTTCCTGACGCCTTGGTCTCAGATAACGGCCCCCAATTTACTTCTCGTCAATTCCAGATATTCACCATGGAGAACTCTATTAGGCATGTCATGTTGGCTCTGTTCCATCCCTCGTCTAATGGTCTGGCTGAAGTCATGGTGAAGTTAACAAAGGATGCCCTCCGAAAAATCATCAAGGGGAACTGGTACCATCAGTTAGCCCAGTTCCTGTTAGCCCAACATGCCACGCCCTGCACAGCCACAGGAAAATCACCAGCGGAACTGTGTTGGGGGCGACACCTCGTAACCAGGCTAGACAGAATGCACCCTGACAGAGCAAATGCTGAGCCAGAGCAACCCCTCCCGCAAAGAACCTTGAAGAACGGACAGATCGTTTGGGCAAGGAACTATGGGGGGGGGGATAAGTGGGTGCAGGGGGTTGTCACTGAACGAACGGGTCCCCTATCTTATATTATACACATCGGCAAAGACTGCCACATTCAAAAGCACATCAAGCAATTGAGGAAGCGAAGCCCTCAAAACCCAACAGAACTAAACACCAGAACTCTCAATTCTGGCATCAGGGGAAGAGGCTTCCCCTCACGCTAACCCACCGCGGCCCATAGAGCAAGACACCAGCCACAGACTTCCAGGGACCATCCCAATACAACCATCCTTTCAGCCAGAACAGGGGGAAGGGGAGCCGGAGGACGAGACACCTCTCCGCAGCTCCAGGCGAACGAGGAAACCCCCAGCCTACCTAAATGACTACGAATGGTCTATCAACAAGTAACAAGCGGATGGTGGGCAACTACCAGTCAGGGGAATGGTAAGGGGTGTTATGTATTTAATGTTATACTGTTATGTTCAAGAACACACGTTGGAAATGTATAAGCGGTGAGGAAAAACCGATGACAGGAATACACAGGCAACTGCGCATGCGTGGCAGCTGATAGCTCTTAGCTGTCAGCCCAGCCGCCTACAGCGCAAGCGCAGCCGCCATGGACAACTCCAAGCTGTCAAACCCAGCTGCCGCTGATTGGACCCAGCTCTTCGGCGGGAAGAAGACGACAACAGCTTCTGCACATCAAATATTGTCACTGCAGGATTTCCCTGTGTCCCATCAATGCAAAGGACATTGCAGCAGCAACGCTAACTGACAAACTGCTGAGCAGAGTACATTGGTAGGTAAGCACAGGGTGGCAAGATAAATCACCAGGACAGGAGTTCCAAGCATTCTTTAACAGGCGACACGAACTATCTGCCTACAAGGGTTGTTTGCTGTGGGGGTGCCGGGTCATCATCCCAGAGAAGTTGAGGAATAGGGTCATACATTCACTCCATGAGGGGCACCCTGGAATTGTGCGAATGAAGGCCCTAGCCAGGAGCTACCTATGGTGGCTGGGACTGGACAAGGCCATAGAGGAACAGGTAGCTGGTTGTTATACCTGCCAGAGGTCTTGGCCTGAACAGACACAGGCACCAGTCCACAAGTGGGAAGTTACACACACTCCTTGGTCCCAAGTCCATATTGACTTTGCGGGACCATTTCAGAGACAGACATTCTTAGTAGTAATGGACAGCCATTCTAAGAAGTGGTTGGAGGTGGTGCCAGTAAGTAGTATGACCACAGGAAGGACAATCCAAGTGCTCAGGGAACTCTTTGCCACAGATGGCCTCCCTGACGTGTTAGTTTTGTATAACGGTCCTCAATTTACATCTACGGAATTCCAGGTGTTTTCAAAGACCAACAGGATTAGACACGTCACGACTGCCCCATTCCATCCATCTAACGGGATGGCAGAGTGCATGGTGTGCACAACCAAAGACACTCTGAAATGCATCATCCATGGGGATTGGAGACAGAGGTTAGCACAATTCATATTCCATCAACACATCACACCCTGCACATCCACAGGAAAGAGTCCAGTGGAGCTGCGTTGGGGCAGAAGACTCATCACAAAACTGGACAGACTTCAGCCCAATAGGGTAGCAGCTGAAAGAGAACAACCCAAACCCCTCAGAGAATTCAACATCGGAGAACAGGTCTGGGCAAGGAACTATGGGTCTGGACACGTGTGGGTGCCGGGGGAAGTGATTCAGAGAACAGGGCCATTATCATTCATAGTAAGGGTGGAGGGGGGCCGTCAATGGAGGACACATGTAGACCAAGTAAGGAGAAGAGCTTACAGCACCACACAGCTGGAGGGCCCAGATTTGAAACACTCTGACCAATCAGATAACCCGGACCAATCAGATACAGAAGCTAGCAGTGAGGACACTGATCTGTGGACCATAGGGCCCACACAGACACAGCAACAGCAGGACCAGGGGAATACCCAGGCACAAAGACAACTCAGATGGGGAAACAACACTACACAGGACTCAGGGGACGCTGAGGCAGTCAGGCCGGGAACAGAGACCCCCGAGCTACCTCTCAAATTATATGCGGTCTTGAGAGGAACATATAGTAAGTAGTAGTTATACATTTAGCTTGGGGGGGGGGGATCACAAGCCTGACTGCCTTAGCGTCCCCTGTGGAGGAAGGGGTGTAATGTATGTGAGTGACATACAGGATAACAACTACAGGAGGCGCTGTGCTGGACAGCTCCAGTAAGGAGCCGCATTCGGCAGGCAAACCTCACAAACCCATTGGTTGACAGCCAGGCGGGAAACCCAGGTTTGAATCGATTGGCTGGTGTTCACCTGAACAGGTACAAAAGGACTAAAAGTAACCTCCTTTCCCGAGTTCGCTTTGTTCCAGTCTGCCATTCCAATAAAGACCAATTGTAACCTCCACGTGTGTTTGTGTTACTGCTCCAAACTTAATCCTATGTGACATTAGTAATTATCTCAGTCCACTAAACCTACAGCTTCAGGAATGGGACCATGTGATCACAGACATGTACGATGCTGTGAAAGCTTTTCAAGTAAAGGTGCCACTGTGGGAGACTCATATGCAGCAACGAAACTTCAGTTACTTTCCCAGTTGCCTAACAATAAAAAAACAAGTCTCCACCTCTGCCTTCTCAAGTGCTGAGTTTGCTGATAAACTGAGCAAAACTTCAGATGGAGTTTATACGTCGCTTTGTTGATTTTGAAAAACAGAAATTCAGTTTTGGACTGCTCAGCAATCCATTTTCAGTCGAAGTGGAGAGCGCTCCTGTAAATATCCAGATGGAGCTGATAGAACTCCAATGTAATAGCACGCTGAAGGGAAAGTACGATTCTGTAGGACCCGCACAGTTCACCAGGTTCATCCCTGAAACAACGCCCCAACTCCACCTACAAGCTGCTCGAATGGTCTCCATGTTTGGGAGTACATACCTCTGTGAGCAACCTTTCTCTGTCATGAGGATGAACAAAAGCGCACACAGAAGTCTGCTCACGGATGCACACCTCCACTCTATCCTGAGAGTATCCACCACTCAAAACCTATTCCCAAACATGGATGAACTTGTAGCCAAGAAAAGATGCCAAACATCCAGTTGGGACAAAATGGCATGAGAACTAATAAGCTTCTGTTTTTCTTTGTTTTAAATTTTTTTTTCCAGATTTATTTGAAATAGTTGTTTGTTTTTTCTTTGTTGAAAGCCAGTACAACTTCTATTTTTCCCTTTTTTCCCCCTCTCATTTTTATTTTTATATTTTTTCTAAACCCTTTAAAACTGGAAGTTATTTATAAACTCTCTCTCTCTCTCTCTCTCTTTCTCTCGCAAAAAGGTTAGGAATGGACAGTTAGTGCCATCTACTGGCAAAATTTGAAATCTACATTTATCTTCCCTCACGGGAGTTATCTATGCCAAAAGAACTTAGTATTTTAGATACACGGCAAGAGAAAAACTACAATATACTTTTTACTCGAATAGACACAAATAATGGTCAAGAATTGACATGATACGGATGTCATTGGACTTGAAACTGATGATCCAGGAGGCGGAAATTGAAACCAACGACTGGGCAGACCACAATCCAATAAAATTGATATGGAAAGGAATTAAGAAGAAACCTAGATGGTCTCTAAATACATCTATAACGAAGGACAAGGATTTTCTGCAATTAGCAATAAAAGAAATGGAATTTTTCTTTAAAATCAATAAAGAGGAAGAAATATCACTTCAAAACGTTTGGGACACTGCCAAAGCATATTTTAGAGGCCTGGCTATAACTTATATTGCTAAGAAGAATAAAGAAAAGAAACAATTACAATTAAAGCTGAGGAAGGAACTTAGAGAACTAGAACTAGAATTACAAATATATCCAGATAAACTAACACTCAAGAAACAAATGGAAATAATAAAGCACAAATTAAATTTAGCTGAGATGGAATTAATGGCTCAACAGATTAAACGGGCCAAACAGAACTTAAATTGAGAAAGGAAAAAGAAAAGAAAATAATAAAGACGCTCCAAGATACAAAAGGAGAAATAGTTTCAAAATGATGTAATTAGAAAAATTGTGAAATACTATGAGTCTCTTTATTAAGCAAAGGAAATTTCTAAGAAAAAAATAGAGCAGTATTTAATGAAAGCAAATTTACCAAAAATTCCTCAGAATATCTGAAATATATTGAATGAACCAATAACAATGATGGGAGACTACAGAAGCTATAAAAAGGCAAAAATAGGACAAGGTTCTGTGGCCAGATAGACTGCCTGTAGAATACTACATTGCTTTACAAGACGTGCTTAAGAACTTTGTAATGAAACTCTTTTGAAAACTAAAATATTAAAGACATGGTCTGAAGCTAATATCACTTTAATTCCCAAAGATGTAGATCTGACACATATAAAAAACTATAGACCAATTTCATTGCTAAATGTAGACTATAAAATCTTTGCCTCGATAATGGCAGAAAGAATTAAATTTTTGATTGAATTTATACATACAGATCAAAATGGCTTCCTGCCTAAAAGACAGATAAAAAACAATTTAAGAACAATCTTGGACGTTTTATGAAGTATTAGAGTATTATGAAGACCATCCAGGCAGAGATGGCTTTGATATTTATGGATGCACAAAAGGCATTTGATAATTTAAATTGGCAATTTATCGTATTTTCCGGCGTATAAGACGACTTTTTAACCCATGAAAATCTTCTCAAAAGTCGGGGGTCATCTTATAAGCTGGTATATGGCGTGCTGAAACTTTAGGGACAGGGGCCCTCTAGCTGAGCCACCGTGTGCTGCATCCCGGCCAGCCGCACCCGCACTCTCCCTGCTCTCATGCGTGCTCACTTGTCAAGCCCTGCAGGCTTGACACTTTGAACGGACGCCCTGCACACATGAGGACACCCCAGCTCATTCCCCTGGCTCTCACCTCGCCGTCTCACAACGTGGCTGTGTATCTGGACAGTCCTGAGAGGATTTCCGCAGTGTGCAGGACTTCCGTGGCTGCACAACAGCTGACAGCCACGTCTGCGCAGTTGAGCCTTCCTGCAGGCCTTCTGGCACAGTCTGCTGGTTCTTCGACGCAACCAGCAGGCCAGGCTCAATGCAAACCAGCAGGCCGAGCTGCACAGGGACACCAGACCACCGCAGCTGGTGCCAGACGTGCCGGGACCTCTACATGCAGATGCGAGGCTCGGCAGACAGCGGTAATGAGACAGACACCGCAATGAGTGTTGGAGGGGCCGACGGATACCGGGCCCGAGCCAGGGACGTTGGGGGGAGGGTCTCTGCTAGTCCAACCCGGGGGTGCAGGGCAGGGGCTGGCTAGGTCTGGGGGGGTGGTCTCGGAGTGGGGGTCGTGTGGCACGGGTGCATATGATACAGGCAGGAGGACAGAGGATAGAATGCTAAGGGGTGGGCTGAGTGTTACCTGGCAGGCTTGCTTGACAATGGATGACGCTTTGCAGGGCTTGGGGCAGGCGCGCATGGGAGAACTGGGTGGGGTATTTATCGGCCTACAGGCGGCTGTTGGCTTGTGTCGGTGGGGTGGGGTTTTTGAATGGGCGGACAATAAAAGAGCATTGGAGCAGGATGCTGCCAACGCTGACTTTGTTCCAGTTTAGTTATTCCTGTTTGGCTGTGTGGAAATAAACATCGTCACTCGTACTTACGACTGTTTGTGGTTTTTGTCGGGGACACACTGTGACACTCACATTGCGTACTACCACTCAGATCGTCTTGGAGACAGGGAGGGCTGGGCAGGCAGGCAGGCAGGCAGAGCTGACCCACCCAGTCCAAGCAGACTTTGTATGCAGTGTGCACAGGAAATACATCACTTGCTGTGATTGGCTGGTTGTTGTATACTGGGATTGGCAATTGTGAGGGAAGGCAGTCTATCTGGTGAGCAGATACATGTGGTGGTGAATACAGTACAGCATAGCACCAGTATCTGTACTGGTTCATACATTACAGCACCAGCACACACAGTACAGTATACAAATGGCTAACAGTCAAGATCCCATCATGGCTCCACCAGCAAGAAGAAATATGAAGCCAGTTTCAAACTTAAAGTTGTAAACTTTGCCATAGAACATAATAACTGTGCTGCTGCAAGACAATATGGAGTAACAGAAAAGATGGTTCGGGACTGGAAAGCAAATGACAAGCATTAAAGAGTATGCCAAGGGGTAAGTGTGCATTAAGAAGAGGCACCCCACATTGGCCAGAACTCAAAAAACATGTAACAGACATGGTGAATGAGCATCGCCAAAGCGGTTATGTAGTGACACAAAATAAAATACATTTGTTTGCACTTCAGTGGGCCAAATCTAACCCAGATCACAGCAACAGATTTAAGGCCACTGTATCCTGGTATAGATTCTTGGAAAGGCATAATCTGGTACTGAGGCTGAATTGTCTCGGACAGAGACCAGAGACAGCAGGCTGGGTTCCAAAACGTTTTATTCGCTTCAGCTCCGGACAGCTGACAAGTGGAGAAACACGTCCTTTTATAGGAAACTGTCAACGATAACAGCAAATCAGAAAACCATATTCTCCCGCCTCGAGGGCGGTGACCAATAGCCAGCCGGTAGCTTTGACAGCTCCTGGCCGATTGCGCTTGCGCAGCTTAGCCGGGGAATCAATCAGCTGGCTGGCATGCCGGCTGAGGAGAGGCATGATTCGGGAGCCGGCTTTCTGACAGCTCGCGGCTGTCTGCTGGCTGGTTCTTGTGCCTGCACAGCTTTTGACAGCTGTCACTGGCTGCGGCCGGCCGTGCGTGTGCGCGGTTTCTTCCGGCAGCCTTTTGACAGCTGTCATCTGTCAACGGCTGCCGCGCTGTTCCTGGGCCGGGAGATTGTTCATATAAAGTCAGCATGTAACAGAGGCAAAAGACGAAAATGGCACAAAAATTACCTGCAGATCTTGATGCCAAAGTAAATAGTTTCCATCGATACGTAATACAACAGCGCAATAAACATGGCTATGCGTTAAGTAGTATCAGAAATATGGATCAAAGTCCAATGAGTTTTGATATGGTTGGAAATAAGTGTCCATCCAAAAGGTGAAAAAACAATTTTAATTAAAACAACAGGACATGAGAAGTCCAGTTTTACAGTGGTACTAGCATGCACAGCTGATGGCACCAGAGTGAGACCAATAATTATTTTTAAAAGAAAAACAATGCCGAAACTCAAGTTCCCTGTTGGTTGTTTTGTATATGTGAATGGAAAAGGCTGGCTGGATGAAGAAGGGGTAGAGCTATGGTTTGATAATGTATAGAGCAGGCGACCAGGTGGACTTATTCAAAAATGCAGTCTACTGGTGTGGGATATGTTCAGGGCTCATTTAACTCCCAGCACCAAGCAAAGGCTGGCAAGAATAAACACAGACGGGGCAGTTATTCCTGCAGGATTGACATCGTTGGTACAGCCACTAGATGTGTGCCAAAATAAGCCATTTAAAGATCGCATTCAAGAACAGTGGAATGAGTGGATGGTTAGTGGTGAAAAGTCATTCACAAAAGGAGGCGTGCTTCACAGTTGGATGTTTTGTGCAAGTTTGTCATAAAAGCCTGGAATGATATTGATGCAGAAATAGTAATTAAGTCTTTCAAGAAGTTAGATGGTATGGAGGACGACTACTTGTGGCAAGATGAAGAGGAAGCCGAAGTTGAGACCACACCATCTGATACAGAATTAGATCCATACAATGACTGCCTTATAAATGTATCACAAGATGTCATTGATGTACTTATGATATCAGATGACGAACAGGAGGATTTTGAAGGCTTTTAAAGGGAAACTGTCACGCCAGCAAATCTTGTAAAAATAGTTTGGAGTTATGATGGGCATTGCTGACTCGCCAGGGACTTGCCCGGCACTTGCTCTCTCTCTATTGTTTATCTTCCTCCTATCATCATCAGTTCCAGTTTGGTTGACAGCTTAGAAAACAAACAGCATGGCAGCTCCCATTTGTTTATTGTCTTATCCTTCCTCCTTTCAGCTTTAGAGTGAATTAGGAAAAGTTTAATCCACTTGCACTGTTTTGTTTACATGTTTGATGACAAAACAGCCTTATGTTTATAAGTGACAGTTTTCCTACTAAGTACCTGCATAAGCATTTGAATTAAAATTACCATATTAAAATCAAATCTGATATTTTTTAATTTTTATTTGGTGTGCATTGGAAGAGGGGTAGTCTTATACGGCGAGTATAACCCAAACCCTATAATTTAACAGGAAAAGTAGGGGGTCGTCTTATACGCCGGAAAATACGGTATGTTTCAGCAACTTTTGGTAATGGATTTTGGAGAAAATTTTATGAATGCAATTTTTGCAATTTATAATAAACAGACTGCTAGAGTAATTGTAAATGGAGACTATACAGAAAACTTTAATATTAAAAAGGGCGCAAGACAAGGATGTCCTTTATCACCATTGCTATTCATATTAACATTGGAAGTATTGAACAGAAATATTAGATAAGATTCTGAGATTAAAGGACTGGAGATAAAGAGTGAAAAATATACATTGCAGGCATTCGTAGATGGTATTGGAAGAACCTCTGAAAACAAGCACAAAACTGTTGGCTGCAATAGAACAATATGGTGAAGTTGCAGGTTTGATAATTAATAGAGAAAAGACCAAAGTTTTGACAAAGAAAACGGAAAAAGCAACTTGCAAGAAAAACAGTCTTCAAATTGTTGTGGAAAGAAGAGACTCACGCCAGCTCTTCAGAGAAGGAAAACTTTATTGCGCAGGTTCAGAGAGCAAAATGAAGCAAAAGGGTCTGAACCCCGAGGGGCTCGTGAACATATTTATACCCCTTATTTCCTGGTTGTACATTGTTCCTTGTTTGGTTATATTCTATGCATTCTTATCAGGAAGACAGTTTACAGACAACAGCTGCAGAGGAGTGCGTGTAGTTACAAAAACAGGATACGGCTATCTAGCTCAGCATCTGTCTGAAGGACAAGAATATCTTTTGCACATTCAGCACTTTTGCAAACACCCTGGTTTTTTCCCTCATTTTACAGACACTCTGGTATTTTTCCACTTTATTCCCCCCTTTTGAGACTCATTTCAACTCGTGAAGATGGGTCTCAACATTGAGCTTCTTCAGTTTGTAATGTTTCATATTCCCTTTTTCTTTGACCTGTTCATATTCCCACGTTGCCAGTACCTGTGAGGTAGCTTTTATTTCTGCAAGCAAAGCCAAGCTATTAGAAATAGTACGTATGGAAATAGGTAGAACACACGGAAGAATTACACATCCTGCAGCAATCAGTCCTATGAGGGCTACAATGGCTTGTAACCCAAGGAGTTTAGGAAACCATCCACTAAAGATCTCCTGGAAGTTGAGCCCCTTCCAGGTCTGGTCTGCATTATGGGTCAATTGTCTCATTTCAGTTGTTAGTTGTTTGATTACCTGCCCAGTTTCATCTATTTGGAGGCAACAATTAGAAAGATTGAATTTTCCACACACCCCTCCTTCTTTCGCTAATATGTAATCCAAGGCTAACCGGTTTTGATATACTGCTGTTCAGATCTTATCTGTGGTTACCGCCAACAGGTTCAAGGCTTTATCTAAGCGTTGCGTTGCCCTGCCAGGTCTACAGCTGCCTGTAGTCGAATTATGCAGTTTATTGGTGTTCTGTAACTGTAGGAGCCATCTTCTGCCCAAGTTGCTTGTCCATACACAAACACTATCCTCTCTGAATCCCATAAATCTCCCATTTTCTCATAATGATCATATTCTTTACAGGGGAAATTAGAAAAGGCAGTGTCCACCTCTCTTCTTTCGAGCCCCCATTTGATCATAAACTGGGACTTCAAGCACTTGTCGAGACCTTATTGGCAACAGAAAGGCGGCTTTATCCAGCCTAATACACATGATCCTGACCAATTCCCAGGTAGTAGCTCATAGGCAAAAGTGCCACATATCCAAAACATATAACTAGGGGCTACCCATTCCTCCCCTGTGCTAGAGCTTAGATAAGGCATTATAGTTGCATCAAATTTCAATGGCTCAGAGGGATTTCCTGGGGATGTCCAAACCTTGTATTCCTCATCCCATTCTCCTAAACATATAAGATCACCCACTGGCCGATCACCTTTCCATGTAAAGCAGTTTCGGCCAACTAAATTGGTTGTAAGGGTCCACACCATGCCACACACATGAGTTCTCTGGGTGATATTGCCTGCCTTTGTCATGTTATTATATATCTCCGGATTAGCCTCGATCGCCTCCCAAGGCCATTGTTCTCCCATATTTGTTCCTCCACATACAGAATAATTATTTACTGTTAGGTCCTTTGCTATTTCCTCTGCTAGTGACAGAAATAAGTTAGTGGCTTTTATGGATACTTCGAATTGATCTTTTGATTGTTCCATTTGGGCTAAGGTATTGTCAACCCCGTCCTCAATGAAATACGCAGTCGGCCGTGGAACGGGTAACAACGAAGAAACATTTATTCACACCACAAAAGCAAGGAAAAAATCAGCGTTGGAAGCAACACGCTCCCAATGCTCTTTTGTATCCGCTTACACAATGGCCCCACCCCTCCCAGCACAGGCCAGCATCCAGCCATGTGCCCATAAACACCCCTCCCCCTTTGCTTTGCCCACGCGTGCTCCCGCGACCGTACTGCCCTGCGAGCTGCCCTCCCTGAGGTGTTTTGGGCCTCCTAGAGACCACCCCATGCGGCCATGCTAACTAGTCCCCACTGTGAAACCACCCCTCCCCAACCGGCTGACCCCCACTCAACCCCTGGCCAGACCCAGCAGGGAACCTGCAACCCCCGTCTGCATGTCCAGGGCTACCAGTTCATTAAGGCTTGGCTCATATTTGCTCGAGGCTGAAGGCCAGCCACTCCGAATTACATCCAGGCACCAGCTCTTCTGGCGCGGTTCCCGCCTCCAGCGAGCAGACAACAGCACAGGCTGGTCTGCCCTTCTGGGTGCCTGTGTGGCCTGCTGAAGAATCACTCGGTGCTGGCCTCTCCACCGTCGAGCTGCCCAAGCTGTGTTTTCGATTGCCTGCAGGGCCTTCTGTGAGGTCCTTCTGTGAGGTCCTTCTGCGCAGGTGCGTCCGGAGGCTGTTTGGTGGCCAGCCTTCGGGGCTGCTGTACTTCGGCAGCCTCCAGACCGTGAGGTGAGTTGACAGGGTTGCTGGGCATGGTTTTGGGGTGGTTTAAGAGTTGTGAGGCCAGCACCCTTGACCAGGGCCCCCTTGTAGTGTTGGGCCCACGGGGCTCGACAGGTGGCTCCCCCTACCAGGGCTCTTCCTGGAAGACAAGAGGAGGATGGTAAGCAAATGTCTACTCAAGCCACAGGCTCTGCACATCCCCCACCCAGTTTCCCTGGGTATTTACGGTGGAAAGCCTGGACCACCCGAGGTGCTTGGACATCCTCCTCCGCCACCCATGAGGCCTCGGATGCTGGGTATCTTTTCCACAACAGCAGATACTGCACTCTCCCTCTCTGCACTCTAGAATCAAGGACCTCCTGCACCTTGTAATGATCATTATGAACAGGTCTGGGGGTCCCCTTCTTCCCAACCCTGGTTGCCCTACGGGCTGGTTTTAACAAGCTGCTATGGAAGACTGGGTGAACCCTACCTAGAAATTTTGGCAGCCGGAGCCACACTGTCACTGGATTGATCACTTGAATTACTTGGAATGGGCCTATGAACTTGGAACCCAGTTTCCTGCTTAGTGTCTACAGCCACAAGTACTTAGTGGACAGATACATCCAGTCCCCTACCTTAGGAGTTTCGAAAGGTTTCCCCTTTTATCTGCCTGTTCCTTGGTTATGGTGGCAGCTTTTCCTAACGCCTCTTTACCCACCTTCCATACCCTTCCCATTTGTTCCATTCACTCCCTAAGCTGACAAGGGAGAGGCATCCCTTGGTAGGGATAGGAACAAATACAACCCTAAACTGAGAGTCCAGTGCTGCTGTGGACCGCATTGTTATACGCCACCTTGGCGAACGCCAACAGGTCCACCCAATCTGTCTGCTGGTACGTCACATAGCTTCGCAGGTATTGTTCCACCATAGTGTTAGCCCGCTCAGCTGCCCTGTTGGTACAAGGGTGGCATCCTGAGCTTAGGCCCTGGGATGAACCGATGAAACGGACGAATTCTCTCCAGAACCCAGCTGTGAACTGCATACCTCAGTCTGAAATAATACATCGAGGCACCCCGTGCAAACGACAGATATGGGTTACAAACAGCCAGGCCAACTGTTGAGCTGATGGCAGTCCCTTAAAGGCACAAAGTGAGCCTGTTTCAAAAACAGATCCACAACTGTCCAGATAACATTGTAGCCACAGCTTTCTGGTAACTCCACAATGAAATCCATGGCTATGTCCTGCCACCTGGCGCCATAGAGTAGCTCCACTCTTCCCCCTCCTCGTCTGACCGCTCCCTCTACTCCGACAATGGGCCCCTCGGCCATGTTAATTGCTCTTGGCCGGAGTCCACACGGCCCAAAACAGGGCTTAGCCACCACTCCCCACTACGGGTCTTGTCCCCCACCTCCTGGGTTCTGCTTCCAGTGGCCATGGGGAGGGGGTCCCGGACTTTGGGCCTCACGACAGGTGGGGCCTCCGCCAACTCCACCACTTCCAGAGGTGCTGTAGCACCAGCTGGCTCCTCTCCATCAGCCGCTGGAACAACCCCCTGCGTTCCCTCCGCCAGTCGGTTTTTGAACCGCATCAGTGAGACGCTGAATCAGATGCCCATGTTACACATATTTACCAGTTGAGTCTCTAAACCCTCTTTCCTTATATACAGCACCATGTGCATGCAACGTTAAAAAGGCATTATTTGCTGTCTGTCCACACATTCAAGGTCCTTTCTTCTGCCAATTCTAGAGCTCTGATAAGCGCCCACAATTCTGCCACCTGTGCACTATGTCCACTCTCTAAGGGTCCACTCTCCACATCATCATAATCCTCAATGGCATATAACCTGCAACTCGTCATCCTTCATGCATGTAACTTGAGTCTCAAGGGTTGTAACATATTCTCTTTCCTTCTTGTGTGCACAAGGAATACATAGTCTTGTGATGTATATAAGTGACCCCTTCTGCTTTACATTGGGTTGGTTTGGGTATTGATCAACCGGGTCCCCATGTCTTTCCACCATGTCTGACCCCAACCAGAAAGCAGGGACAGTACACAATGGCAGGGAAACAAAGAAAAAGAGCAACGCTGACTTACTGTCAACCCCGTCCTCGACGAAATCACACTCAGTCGGCTGTGGAACGGGTAACAACAAAGAAACATTTATTCACACAAAAGCAAGGAAAAAGTCAGCGTTAGAAGCAACATGTTCCCAACGCTCTTTGGTAGCCACTTACACAATGGCCCCACCCCTCCGGCACAGGGCAGCATCAGTTGTAGTTCTATTCCTTTGGTCGCCCGTGACCTTTTTCATCCTTTTCGGTATAACTGGAGGGGTTTGTGTCCTTGCCTGCTGTCTCATGTAATTATCCCTAACGGTTGAGGCAGCGGGGGTGGACGTGGCACATAGGGAGGGTGGTCTAAGCACTACTTCCTCCTCTGCAACCAACACCTCTTTCTTAGTATCAGACAACTTGGTTTCGGATATTTTCACATCCTTGAACCGTTTTGACACAACCCTCAAAAACATTAAATTTATTTAACAGCAAGATGTATAACATTGAAAGAGGACAACTATACAAAATTATTAAAATAAAACTGGACTTAGAAAAGAGGAAAAATCTCTGTCGTTATTGGGGAGAATAGCCACAATTAAAATGAATATTCTACCGAAAATACTCTTTTTATTTCAAACCATTCCAGCAAAATTAGAAAGCCTTTTTTGATGAATTGAATATTATTTGAAATTTGTTTGGCAAGGAAAAAAAGCAAGTGAAATTGCTACAGGACGTTAGAGAAAGGGAAGGATTTGGACTTCCAGAGTGGAAATTATATTACCAAGCAGCTATTTTAACGTGGATAAAAGAATGGATAACACTTATAGACAAAAGATTACTATACCTAGAGAGGTATGACCTGCAGATTGGCTGGCATGCCTTTCTGTGGTATGGAAAGAATAAAGCACATATTTTCAGACCCATGCTATAAGAAATGCACTTCTTTCAGAATGGGGAAAAATAAAAGAAAAAAATTATACTAAGATACCTGAATGGCTCTCAACAATGGAAGCCTTTGCTTTACCCAAACTTAATTAACTATGATAAAATTGTAACATATAAGGACTTAATGGATAATGAAGGAAGATTGAAATCTAGACAATACTTACAACAACAAGGTATTGACTTACCATGGTGGCCATATCTACAAATTTAATCGAGATACAAAAGAGGAAAGTAACAGGGTTCTATAACAGACAGAATTTAATTTTGCATTATTAAAACAGATGAAAAATTGATTAAAAAACTATAGATTACTGCTTAACTTAAAGATGGAGGAGGAGCAAGTTAAAGGAACAATGATATTATGGGCAAAAATGTTGATCATTCTAGAGCTTGAAGAATGGGAAAAGCTATGGGATAGAAATAGTAGACTAACCAAAGCTGTATCATATAAAGAAAATTTGTATAAAATGTTTTATTGATGGCATATGATACCAGTAATACTAGCTAAAATGTTTAAAAATATTTGAAATGTTTGTTGGAAATGTAAGCAAAGACCTGCTACTTATTATCATATCTGGTGGACGTCCTGAAGCAAAAAGGTTCTGGTTTAAGATACATTTATGGTTAGAGAAAATGACTAAAAAACAAATATAATTTAAACCAGAATTGTTTCTTTTAGGAATGATAGGCCCTAACTATGATAAGGAGAGCAGATACTTAATCCTCTATGTAGACAGCAGCGAGAATTATGTATGCCCAACATTGCTGACGAAATGGGATGGACTAGGCTGGCATGGTGATAAGCTCTATTCCCCGCAGACCAAGGACCAAGGAGAGGGTGTGGCGAGGGACAACCCAGCGTAGCAACTTTGGAGAAGGGAATCCCTGCAGTCCATGGCAGAAATCACTGGGAGGCAGCCTAATGCCGCACAGGACATTGCTCCCGGTCCTGCATTACTGTTGCGAGGGAAGGAGTTGAGGTCCTGAACTGTCACTTATGTGGCCTTCCTGCCAGATGCTGGCTTGCAGACTGGGGGTGGGGCTATGAATCAGGACAGCTATGTAAAGCGCTGGGAGCAGTTCACTCCCAGTGATGACTTTTTCCTTGCATGGAATAAACCATCTGTTGCTCGTACCTTGCTGCTGGTCATTGCTTTCAACCGGAGAAGGACGTTGTGGCAGCAAGACTCACAAAGTAAAGATCAACTACTTGGACTATCATATCTTTCACAAGGGAGATGGATCTGAAAAAGGTGCCAGTGGTGCTGGAGTGGGCACCCCGCCAAACTAGGAAACAATTACAAAGTTTCCTAAGTTTGCCAACTTTTATCAACAGTTCATCCCTTTGTTCACTCAGATAGCCTAACTTGCTAAAAAAGAAAGGCAAGGACAAACCGAAACCCAGCCAATCTCTGAAATGGGCTATGGCACTGGTCCGCTCTTTCAGCCGAGAATTCTCCTGTGGCTCCCAGTCCTCCTCCGCCATTTGCAATCCCAGAAAAAAAAAGTGGAACTAAAAACATTCAACCAATCAATTCAAACTTCTCAAGAGGAAAAAAAACAATCTCAAAATTGGTTGGTTGAGCTTCTTTTGTTTTTGGAGCTGCCCACAAACCTCTTTTTTTCTTGGGACTGCATGTGGCAACAGCGGAGCAAGAGATGGAAGACTGCTGGAAAGAAGGTCCGTGGGTCAGATGAGGTGAGGGGGGGGGTATTTCTGACCAGCATTGTATGGAGTTTCAGGCGCTCCCAGAGCTTCTCACACCAGCAGCTGGCACAAGGACACCTTAGGAGGTTGGGAAGTGACATGGAGTGCTGGGCCATAACTCCCCCTGTAGGCACCCAATGGGCCCTCTCTTTACTTGCTCCCAGACAAGGCTTCTCTTTCCCTCTTCTCCTCCTCACTCAAATCAGCTGCTAGTGGCTTGAACAGCTCTGCTCCGCTTTCTTCAATTGGACAGAGCAAAGCCATCCAAGCTGCTAGCAGCCAATTCGATTGAGGACAAAAGACCCGTTTCCTCAGGGACCGCCCTGGGAGCCTGGCAGTGTGGAAGCATTTGAGGCATCAGCAGTCTTGGGCGCTCCCAGAGCTTCTCACACCAGCAGTCGGCACGGAGTCACCTTCGGAGGTCAGGAAGCGATATGGAGAGCGAGGCCATAATTCTCCCTGAAGGCTGCCCAACGGGCCACCCTCTTGCCCCCAGAGAAGGCTGCTCTTTCCCTTGACAACATTGCCAAACTAATGTGCAAGGTGCTGATGGTAGTGCCCGTCACATGACAGAGCGGTCCCTCCCCAGAAAGGGCAGCGCTGGCTGCATTCAGCCTACCCTTGGAATCAACCCATAGTATGTGCCACCCAGTCTGAGAACAAGATCTGCTCCAGACACTTGAACTTCACAAGATAACCCTTTCCTCGCCCTTGTTGAGAGCCTTTCCTGGCTGTGCAGTTCTCCCTTCCAGGGATTGTGGCCCATCTCGCCCAGCCACCTTTCTCCATTTCCTTCAGCAGCAGGGAGAGATTCACTCTGGGGGAGGGGAAACTGTTATGTCCGGGTACCGCAACAGATGACTCGGAGACAGGGTAGGGTTATTCTCTTTTATTGCTCTCCACGTGGCTGAACTGAACTGGCTTGCCCAGGTTGCCCTTATAAACCCCAGTCTCTATCTGACGCTGGCCAACCCGCTGGCTTCATTCTCCCGCCTTGCAGGGGTCACCCAACCCGGTGTCCAAGAATTCCCGCTGGCCAGGTGGACCAATCAGGTGGCTAGACAGGTGCCTACAGTACAGAAACTGTCTGAAAGGCAAGAGGAAATAGCTACATCACCACCACCAGCCCCCATTAAAAGGCAAAGCGACTCCAGCCCCAGGTGGTAGAAGGGTACTTTTAACTGCTGGACATTTCCAAATTGATTCTTCGTTTTAGCCCTGGATTAGGCCACGGGATGTGACCTGGAAGTTTCCCAGTATCTGCTGCATTCCTAGATAGAAAAGGGCCAGTCTCTATCCCTCCCCCTCCCCACCTCCTCATCCCAGGTCCAGGCCACTTTACATTACACTTTATTTAATTTTTGTTATTTATATTTTATATTTGCTCAAAAGCAACTCCAACTCTGTATGTATCTATGTGCTTACAAATAAGCTGCACTGACTGGCTGGGAGGAAGGGAGAGCGAGAGAGAGCATGTGAACTGCAACAGAGGGCTGGTCTATTCCCAACCCAAATGGTGAAGTATCAAAAGACATCTTTTCAGAGCCCTGGAAAGTATTTGTAGTTTATATAGTTTGCACTGGCTTTTACTTTTTTCATTTATAATCCTTAATAAAAATATTTGAAAAACAGAGAACATTGTATTGAGAGACTGAGACAAAGAGATAGAGAATAACCTGATATAATTATGCTGGAATGAAAGGTTACAACAGCTCGGATTAGATTGAGGATCCTCTCTATGAGAGTGGATCGTTGTGAATCCTCTGACTTTCAGAGAGTGATGTAGTGGGTAGAGATGACAAGAAAGTGACTGGAGGAAAATGAGTGCACTAGTTATAACTGCCATTGTGCGACACCCACCAGCATGAGATTTATTGTGCTTTTCGACCCCCAGTAGGTCAACCATGGATAAATCATGCAAAAGAAAAATTTCAAAAAACAGTGTTTAATGATACATGGGCACATTTATTTGCTTCTACAACTGACGAGACTGGTTTACCAGTATGTTTAATATGTGGTGAGAAATTGGCAAACAACAAAAAGTCGAATGTTGCAAGGTATTTCCAGAATAAACAAACAGCCTTTGCTGAAAAATACCTGGATGGAAACGAGAGAAAAAAGCTGTTTTGGAATTGATGCGTAAGATTGGTCTGAGCAAGAATCATGTTAAGAAGTGGATGAAGTCTGCAAATTCAACTAAGTATGCTGGTTTTGTGGCCGCTCAGGAAATAGGCACAGGAAGCCGTTCATAGATGGGAGTATATCAAGGAATCATTCATTAAGACTTCGGAACATCTATTCTTGGACTTCAAAAACAAGAGTGAAATTGTGCAAATATGCCTCTCTGCGAAGACTGTCAAAGACAATGAGCGTCTCTGCATATGCGGAGCGGCAGAGGTAGAGGATCTAGCTCACATCCTATTTGACTGTTGCCTGTATAAGAGGGTGAGAGACAGGTATCTTGGTCTATATACCAAACAAATGACCCATTGGGATCCCCATATCAAAATAACTTGCCTTATGTCCGGCCAGAACTTGAAAATAACATTTAACATAGCACAGTACTTAAAACAAAATGATCCAGTTGAGATCTGTGTATGTGGGACTGATTGGGGTAAATTGCAAGGGCGACTCCGAAATATGTTATCATATTTTATCTATATCTTAAATTATTGTACATTATTACAATTTCATTTTAATTATATTTTATTACTATTTTATCTTAAATTGTATTTTATTTTAATTCCATTTTAAATTGTATTTTATCAAATTCCATTTTAAATTGCCTTTATCAAATTTCAGTAACAATTTGTTGCTGGAACTTTGCACTTTGATATGGCCCAAGGGCTAATCAATAAAGACTTATTATTAAAAAATCTTCCTGCCAAGGAGTTTCATTTTTTTAAGCATGCCGGAATTTTAACTTCCACTTTTTGACTTCATTGTTTTATTTGACTTAGTTTTAAAAGTTGATTAATGGTTGGGCACTGATTTATTTCAACCCCTTGCTGATTCTAATTGCTTTCTTTGTTTTGATATATGTTGTTCTGGATAACCTGTTCCTTACGTATGGAAACAGCAATGTTCAGGGTGGTGAAGAAGAGTTCTCAGACTCTCCCCACTGGATTCTACATTTTAATCTTGGATTAAAATAGAGGTGCAAGTCTACTTCTTTTGTTCTTTGTTCCCTGTCTAGATTTCACAGATTAAGATGGCTGAACTGTCTCTGAAACCTAAGAAAGGACAGTGGGGAGATATGTAGCTCTTAGCTGAATTTCTCTCTTGAAATTTGATCAAACTATAATGATAGCTAAAAGAATGCTAAAATCTTGACCGGCCCAGCTCCCAATGGGCAAAACAGCTGCTCACACAGGCTAGTCCCCTGCTGGACAATTATGCAGGGATCTGTACCCAATTGAGGGTGAGGTGCAAAGACCCTGTAAAGGTTCAGATAGCCCTGGCACTTGTGAGAGCTACAAGAGGGACACCGACTGGTCCTTGATTGTATCAGTGACTTTTGACTGATAAGCCAAGACTTGTGGGGGAATGAGGAGTCTTTTATTGACCAGCTTCAGGAGGATCTGTTGTCTGAACTACTGGATGAGCTGGCCTGAACAGACTGCCCCAGTACCTTACTGCAACAGGCCCCTTCAAACCTATTGGTCGCCACTAGTGGCCAGCAGTATAAATAGCTGCATAGAAGCCTTGGTTAACAGTTTAGTTCCTGCATTCAATAAAGCATGTTCCTGCCTAAACTCTCTCGCCTCATCTCCTACTTGCTGCAAAGTACCCAATACACAACAGCAGGCGCATTCAGTACCTGTGAGTCACACCAACACGGCATGTAGTGGTGATTTTGATGTATCCTAAAGGGGCAAAGGGGCAATTGCAGACTTTGGTGGCCATCACAAAATTTACGGACCTGCCAGTAACTGAAATGGAAGATTCTGCAATATGAGACTGCTCCCGCTACTCTGCTGGAGACTACAGATGGCTGACCTGTCGATCGGGACCTTTGACAACTGTACCACTCACTCAAGGTGCACATGGAAAATTGTTGGAATGTATAAAATGCAACAATTACAATAGTATTCAGCCAGTAGATGGCAATGTTTGTAAATTTGCTAGGTTTAATCTATAGTATAATGTAGGCACTAAAAATGTCCCCCCTAAATGGAGACGAAACGTTTGCAGCCTAATTACCAAGCCTGTAGATCAAACCAACAGCCCAGCTACCAACCCGAGCTACTAATATTCAAACACATCTCAAATAATCTTTAGCAGGGAGGAGCAATGCTTTTTTTCTCAAGATTGCACCAGAACAGCATCCCAGCACTTTTTCTGACGGATTTTCCAAGTTTTAAAAGTAACTTTTGAAAATTTGGTGTTTGGTCCACGTGGACCTGAATTGCCCTGTCAAGCATAGCAGGTTGGCAGCAAAATCATTAAAACGGTGCATGCTTGTGTGTCAAGTCCGAAGCATGCGTGATTCGTCAGTCCTGGTTGTGATGGCACTGCTCGGTTTGTAATTGGTCATGTGATCACGCAGGCGGCAACAGTTGTTTCGTTACAGAACTGACGTGGGTGGGTGCATTTATAGTGATTGACTACATGCAAAAGGTAAATAATTTAAAAATCGTAGGTGAATTGAATTTTTTTACAATTTTAGTGTAAACGTGACCCCAAAATTTAAAAATGAAAAAAATAATATTAATTACTTCTCAACCACTGGTCCTGCTAATAAAAAGGCCAGAATATTAACAGACACGACAACAGACCACACAAAAATAACAGCACCTCTTGATATTTCTGAATCTGAGCTTGAGATGCAAAGCCAAGCTACAAATAACTGGCCAGACTGCTGGACCTATGATCAAAAAAATGATTTTTGCTTGAAAAATGAACGGCTCTGTGTTTGCAAAATGAAAGTTGGCTGTATGCCTTGTAGAAAAGTTGAAACAAAAATGGAAACGAAACAGTTTGGAGAATGGTTCCAACAATGAGACCTTCCATATGTCTCCAGGCATTTGTTTCTTGCCAGAGAAATTGACAATATAGCTGGCTCAGGAAGAAAACACCACATCGCTGACCCAGTCTCTCACTAATCCCGGTGAGCTATTTGTCTGGGGGAATGGATGATGCAACTAATAAGAAAAAGCAAAAGGATCGGACCAATCAGTAAGTAAGGAAGGCGAGAAACCAGCTGGCAGCGATTCAAAGAAAGGTACAGATTTAAGCCATAGGTATCTATTACTGTGTTAATAAATTTAATGGCATGCATTACCGAGATCTGGCTGAAAGGGAAGGGTTGGCCCTTTCTATGTGTCCAGATGGGTTTCTTAAAGCTTTCAAGGGCTGCTCCACAGATTGCCGAATGGGAGACCTTCCTTGTTCATTATGTTGGCCTCTTGGAATCAGTTGTTGCTAGATCCCCAGATTTCTAGAGACTTTAATCGGCCTTCTTTAGGCTTGTGGTCATAGTTAGCTCAGGACTTCGTGACTAACATCACAACCATGGGCCTATCCCAGATCATCTGGAGCCCATCACAGGTCTCCTCTGATTTCCTGTCCAAACAATGGCAATATGATCTGGAATTGGGGAACTCTTTAGCGTCCCCCTTTATCATGATCACATATGCCTTGAAGGAGGCAGAACCTGTTAGATCAGACCGCCCTCAGCACTTATGGACCCAGAGGTGTTTCAGAGGGGGCTGGAGGTTATTCTTCCTGGTTTGCTACATGCTGCATCTGAGGCCTTGTTTGCTATTAGGAGTTGGAGGGCTGTTGTTAGATAGGATTGTCTATGCATCCTCTCTCCTCTTGTGGATCCTGTCATTCCCAGGAAAACAAGAGACAAGTAAGTCCCAATACCGGTGAGAGCCATTATTAAGGCCTATACTTGTTGATAGCAAGGGCACCAAAGTAATAAAACATCTGTGCCCTTACTGCATCTGCAGATAAGGCATCCCGCAAGCCTGTTTCTTGGATAGAGAGGGCTCAGAGACCCCTTGCAGGGTTGTGCAGAAGAATTTGCTCAGCTTCTGTCAAATAAAGCCAACCAAATTCCACTGCAGTTGGACATTGCTCTTGTTGCAGTATCTAGGAAGATAGCTGAGGCAGACTCTTGACCTGTTTTTGTCTGGGAACAATGGAGCTGTTGAGCTTCAGGAAATAGATGGGGTGATCGTGACTGAGCTTGGCCACCTGCTCTTTAAACCCATGACCCTCCTAATTAAAACTGCCCAGGGGGTATCATGCCAGAGGGTTCTAGAGGTAGTGAATTCCTTGGATAGGAGATTTGTTTCTTTGCCTCTGAAGGAGACCTTGGTTTTCTCCCCTCTTCAAGGAACTACCCCTATACTGGACAACTTTTTTCTGGTATCAACTCTTTCCCTTTTTACGAAAGATGCTGGAAAAGGGAGGTGTTTTCCCAGAGGCCTTACTCCAATTCTTTTCGCTTTGATCAGTTGATCAAGAACCGCTTCCACCGTGCATTCCTGCCTTCCCAGACATTGGATACCATGTCTTCCATAGATCTTCTGCTGTGCTTTGAGGTGCTTTCTCCAGAGCTGGCTAAGGAGAGGGTAGCGGAGCTGCAGGTTGAACACCTGAGTGGCCTCAGAAGAATGTTCCAGGACTCTCTATGGCTTGTGATGTTGGAATTTTGGTAGATGCACTGAGATGTTCCTGCCAGGTGTTTGGCTTAGATGACCGGTCCCTCCATTTTCTGGCACTTTCAGACAGGAAAAGAATTTGAAAAGTTGAGGTCAGCTATCAAGAAAACCCCGTTAGCCAATACAATATATGCAGAACTGGTATTTTCTCTCTTGATGTTTTGAGTACCTATGTCGATTGTGGAACTGACTCTTGATATTATATCTGTTATTGGTTCTGTTTGGTGAAGCGAGTTCATACATTGTCACCTATCATTTTCTGAACAGCTATCTCAATGATGCTGTAGAAGACGCCCAAAATGTTCTGGCAAAACTTCTTGACTGATCAGAGTCCCAGAGAAAGTCCCAAGACAACCCCAAACCCCATTTGAAGGGGACAGTCAAGCAACCAGAGACCCAGGGAAAGTTTGAAAAAAACACTCAAATGCCCCTTTGAAGGAAACAGTCGAGCATTTCATCCAAATAAAGGGCACCAAAGTAATAAAACATCTGTGCCCTTACTGCATCTGCAAAGGCATCCCGCAAGCCTGTTTCTTGGATAGAGACCCCTTGCAGGGTTGTGGAGAAGAATTTGCTCAGCCTTTGCCAAATAAAGCCATCCAAATTCCATTGCAGTTGGGCATTGCTCTTGTTGCAGTATCTGTCTGCCTTCCCAGACATTGGATACCATGTCTCCCACAGATTTTCTGCTGTGCTTTGTGGTGCTTTCTCCAGAGCTGGCTAAGGAGAGGGTAGTGGAGCTGCAGGTTCAACACCCGAGTGGCCTCAGCAGAAGGTAAGTCTTCAAGAAGGCGGGGGAAGGTTGCAGTATTTGAACCACCAGAGAACAAGCCAGGGAAAGAGGAACCTGGAGGATGTGTGGGTAAGTGCAAGCAGAGCTTTGGAAGGAGGATGTGGGATGAGTGCGAGCACGGAGAAAGGGGATGTGGGTTTATGCTTGTGCGCAAGAACAGTGTAGCTTGGGAAGGAAAGCACTGGTATTTACGTCCTTGTGTGCGCATATGTGTGCATGTGCCAGCACAGGAAGGCTGGGGAAAGAGGTTGCAGGATGCGTGTGAGTGAAGGGGGCGAGGAGGATGTGATGTAAATGATTGAAGAAAGGCCAAATGATTTGCAATCTTCCCTGCTGCCTTTCCCATTGACTTTGCTTGTGAGATGCTGGCAGCGAAGGTCACAAGTGGCGATCATGTGACCGTCAGATGCAGCAAGTGGTCATGTGCAAACAGGCTGCCAAGCGCCTGAATTTTGTCCACAAGTCCCTTTATTCAGCGACCTTGTAACTTCAAAGTTACTGGATGATCACTTGAGGACTGCCACTTTTGACTTATCGAGTGGGTGGTCTTCTCTTGGCACCAGCATTCCCACTGCTGCCTGTCAGAAAAAGCAGCAGTCGAAGGAAAAGGAGTCGAAGCGCTGCACTCGGTGCTATCGGGTTGGCTACTGCAATGTGTAAGTTAGTTTTCTCCAGAGAAGACTACTCGTGCTTGTTTTCAGAGTGTGTCCGACAAGAAGCAACGGATGGAAACTAGTCAAGGAGAGAAGCAACCTAGAACTAAGGAGAAACTTCCTGACAGTTAGAACAATTAACCAGTGGAACAACCTGCCTCCAGAGGTGGTGAACGCTCCAACACTGGAAGCTTTTAAGAAGAGACTGGACAGCCATTTGTCTGAAATGGTATAAGGTTTCCTGCCTGAGCAGGGGGTTGGACTAGATGACCTCCAAGGTCCCTTCCAACTTTATTATTATTATTATTATTATTATAACACACTGGTCCAACCACAAAACCTTGTGCCGCCCTGAGAATATTGGCTTCCCCTTTCTTATCAGAACACCCAGGTTCCGCCTCACCTATGCACGATTAGCTCAACTTTTGGAAGGCTATGCAAGGTAAAATATCTGGGTGCCAGCAGCATTCTTGGGCATTGGTGCCTGTCTCGCCCACTTGCCAGACAATAAGAATTAAAGTTCTTAAACATTTTTGTGATATTGATAAAGGTGGTGAAACATGTTAACATCCATGAATTCATGAAAAGCTGGCTGGCTGGGGAGGGGAGGAACATGTTTGAAGAAAGTGGAAGCGCAGCAGCCAGACTGCTCTCAAACAATAAGAGACGGGCGCACTGCTCACTTGTGTTCGCCTGCCTTATTGACAACATCCTGCTGCTGTGCCTTGAATGGAGAGGATGAGCTTTGCTGCTGCTGCTTGGCCATGCCTGGGCTATGCCCTGCTACCGCCTCCCAAACTCCACCTTTGCCACTGGGTAAAGCATCAGCGGAGCGCTCCATTCTGGGGGGAAGCAATTCTGCAGGGAACTGATTGTTATTTGATTCCCAGTACTGGTTATAACTGCCATTGTGCGACACCCACCGGCATGAGATTTATTGTGCTTTTCGACCCCCAGTAGGCCAACCACGGATAAATCATGCAAGAAAAGAAAAATTTTGGAAGAAAACAAGAGTATTTAATGATACATGGGCACATTCATTTGTTTTCACAACTGGCAATACTGGTTTACCAGTATGTTTAATATGTGGTGAGAAATCGGCAAGCAACAAAAAGTCGAATGTTGCAAGATATTTCCAGAATAAACAGCCAGCCTTTGCTTGAAAAATACACGGAGACGAGAGGAAAAAAGCTGTTTTGGAATTGATGCATAAGTTTGGTCTGAGCAAGAATCATTTTAAGAAGTGGGTGAAGTCTGCAAATTCAACTAAGTATGCTAGTTTTGTGGCCACTCAGGAAATAGGCATGGGAAGCAGTTCACAGATGGAGAGTATATCAAGGAATCATTCATTAAGATTTCAGAACATCTATTCTCGGACTTCAAAAACAAGAGTGAAATTGTGCAGAAAATCGCAAATATGCCTCTCTGTGAAGACTGTCAAAGACAGAACCATAATATTGGCAGAAATCACCAGACAGCAAATTAAAAATATCAATTCAGCTGAGGCGTACTCAATCACCTGTGATGCATCCAAAGACAAAAGTGATATTGAACAAATAGCACTCTTCTGCTGATATGTGAACTCTGCTGGGCCACAGGAACAAATGATCGAGTTGATCCCACTAAAGGCTAAACACAGGGTGAGGACCATCTGTGAGGCTGTCTTGGATTATTTAAGAACCAATGAAATAAAACACCACCCACCTGGTGTCAGTGGCTACTGATGTGGCACCGAGTATGACAGAAGTGCAGAAGGGCTTTGTGGCTTTACTGCAGATGTCCCTGGGTACAAAGCTGCTAACATTTCACTGCATCCTGCACCAAGAGACATTGTGTGCTCAAACATTTCCTCCGGAATGCAGATGTAATGAATGTTGTCATTCAGATTGTCAATAAAATAATGGCACAAGATTTGAATCACCATCAGTTACTAGAGGTCGTGGAAAGCATGTATTCTGATCTCCTGCTGCACAACAAAGCCTGGTGGCTGTCCAGAGGGGAGGTGCTATAACGCTTTGCTGCATGTCTGGAAGAGGTGTAAATGTACCTGGGCAGCAAAGGGCTCACCTTTCCTGAGCTGCAACGGCCAGAGTGGCTGGTAAAGCTACACTTCGTGGTAGATATGATAAGCACAGCTGAACACCTCTTCAGGGTAAAGGAGGCACAGCCCTGCACACGCTGGAGGAAGTTTTGGCATTTGAGCGCACGTTGATAGTTTGGCAAAGATTTACAGTGAGGTACACTGTCTCACTTCCCCTTTCAGAGAGTTCAAACAAGGTCACAATATGATAAATTCAGAATATTTACAGTCTGCAATCATCATTTGGGAAGTGATTCTGTGAGTTCAGAGGGAAAAAAACACATTATCTTTCCCTGTCACTCCCCTGACCATCGATCCATCTGCATGGAATATGACTACATTTGCAGGTGTCAGTCAACCCGATCTGGAGGTGGAACTGGCCGACATACCTGACAAAGATATATGGGCGTCCAAGTTCCAACGCTTGACAGATAATCTTGAAGATGTTGCCCGTCAGAAGGCCAATCTCGCTCAGAATCACAAATGGAGTGATATTGAAAACCTTCCCAAACAGGGCAAGCTAATATTCAACACATGGAATGCCATCCCCAACACTTACACAAATATGAAAAAATACACATTTGGAGTCCTGTCGATCTTTGGATCGACATACATATATGAACAGATCTTGTCCAACATGAACTATATTAAAAACAAATATCACTCAGATGAAGGTAACGTCTTACAGTCCTGATGTGCAGATGCTGTGCTGATGTTGAGAAGCAAAAATCACATTAACCAGGTAAAATAATATTTAAATATTTTATTTTGCAAATATACATTGGCTATGCTCTGCTCTCCTTGCCCTTGGATCAAATGGAGGAAGCAGCTGTTCCTCATCAGAGGAGATATAACCGTATCAGCATCGTTGCCAGTCAGCAGCCAATCCTTCCCTGTGTCTGCACAGGAGCAGCTGTCCGTCTGGTCGGCCATCTTCTCCCATGCCCGAGGGCCCAGGAAAGCAAGTCTTCAGCCCTGGCCTCTCCCACACGCCAAGAGACGTGCCATCTCTGCTGGGTGGTCCCAGTTCCAATACCAACTTTTCCAAACTGGGCTCTCCCCACTGGATTCTACATTTTAATCTTGGATTAAAATAGAGGTGCAAGTCTACTTCTTTTGTTCTTTGTTCCCTGTCTAAATTTCAGAGATTAGGATGGCCGAACAGTCTCTGAAACCAGTGGGGGAGATAAGTAGCTCTTAGCTGAATTTCTCTCTTGAAATTTGATCAAACTATAATGATAGCTAAAAGAATGCTAAAATCTTGACCGGCCCAGCTCCCAATGGGCAAAACAGCTGCTCACACAGGCTAGTCCCCTGCTGGACAATTACGCAGGGATCTGTACCCAATTGAGGGTGAGGTGCAAAGATCCTGTAAAGGTTCAGACAGCCCTGGCACTTGCGAGAGCTACAAGAGGGACACCGACTGGTCCTTGATTGTATCAGTGACTTTTGACTGATAAGCCAAGACTTGTGGGGGAATGAAGAGTCTTTTATAGACCAGCTTCAGGAGGATTTGTTGCCCGAACTACCGGATGAGCTGGCCTGAACTTCCCCAGTACCTTTAGGAACGGAGGCACAGAGAAAAAGGAACCAAGGCTAGGGTGGCGGCATTGGTCTTCACCCAGAGGTCTGGTGCAACTGGAACTGCATGATAGGCTGATGGGGATGCAGACAAACACAACCAACATCTTTGGCCTATCAAGGGCGTCAGATTGGTTGACCAAAGTCTGAGCTATGTCCAGTATTTTCAGTATATAATTCCCATCTCGCAATTGTCTCAGAGGCCCTCCTTGTCTTTATGATGTCCTTCCTTTGATCCAGCCCACCTTTTAAATTGGGGGTAACACGCTTGGGTTTAGGACCTGGTGTGGCGTCCCCACCGGGAAATAAGATGGCGGTGGCGGGAGTGGGCTTGCTCCGATCCTTCTTTGCCTAGTAGCCCCAAGGACCCCAAACCCTGAACTCCACCTTTCCCTTTGGGATCTTCAACAACCCGAGCCTCCAAGGTGAGAGGAAAGAGGTTTAGGTAGACTAGATATGCCGGGGGGGGGGGGGAAGAGAAGGGCCGAAACTGAAAGGACTTCTGTGCTGTATGTTCCCGTCTTCTGCCTCCCCCGAGCCATTCCCAGGCAATCTGAGAAGTGAGAACAAGCATCTGAGTTGCAGGGTTCAAAAACCACATGGGGAGAATTAATCCAGGCCATATGTAAAATGAGCACCTTGTTATCCAAAGCACAAGCAAGAGGACGACACTTCTAATTCTTATATGGGCCCTGTAATATTGATATAGGCCCAGCCTTCAGGCATCAACTTTAGATACAAAGCAGATTTTTTTTTCTCCACCAAGCACCTTCTACAATGGAGTTTTTTTAAAGGAGTGGGGGTTTTTGGTGAATGTTGCAGGGAGAACTATCTAGGCTTCCTTCTATAACATCTACAACATAACAAGGGAGATATGTTGCTATGCCAGGGCTTGCATAAACATTATTCAACACTTTTCTTTAGGTAGAAAGCACATTTCTTCATTGCTCCTACAATGGAAAGCTTTTAACAATACTTTTTGTGAACGTTGGAGGAAGAAAAAAAAAATCAAACTTCCTGTTATAACATCTACAACACAACCATACTGATATGGCAGGACCTGGATAAATGTTATTTGACACTTTCCTTTAGGTGGAAAGCAGGTTTCTTCCCTGCTTTGTAGCGCTGTAGGGAGAAAAATCCAAGACTTCCTCCTATAAGAACAGATAATCTTTTTTCTCACCTCCATCTAGTGCCCACAGACAAAAAAAAAAGATTTAAAAAAACTGTAAACATAAAGGAGAGACCTGACCCAAAAAGTGAAGACACAGAAGCACAGGAACAGGTGTTACCAAGGAGGTCAGACTGAATTAATAAAGGAGTACCTCCTGATAGACAACGAGGCAAGTGAGGTTAAAGTACATAGTATGTGAGACTACCTTCTGAAAAGCTGCTCTACTGCTCCTTCTCAGGTACTCAGTCTGTGTTCCAACCACCTTTCCAGGTGGGTAAGACGCCACCTGTCAGGAATAGCTGTGCTACAATTGGGTCTGCTTCCGCAAACGCTGCCAGTGAAGTAGCACCATGGAATCTGAGGATAGAGCAAGTGCCCCCACACCTCTTGCATTAGCCCCAGCCATCACCCCTGAGCTACAGCCTGAATTAGGGGATCCCAGCAGAGTCAGAAGCAAGGTCCCCTCAGGGAGATAGCCAGAGCTAAGCTTAGATTCAGGCTACTCTACGCCATCTGCAGAATTACAGCTTGAGAGCTCTATGGAACGGGAGCTACTATGTGAAAGAGTCCCCAGGCCAGAAAGGATTTCTCTGTTATCCTTTGGTTGAAATGTGCCTTCCAAGGGAATCCTGACAGTTGTCCACGACTACTTCAGCTTTACCTTGCATACCTTCTTTATGTATCTCTAGGGAGGTAATAAGGGTAGTAACCATCTGTGTGACTCCTACGCTTAACTCTTTCAAGGAGCCAAAGGTGAAACCAGTATCATCAGCTGTTTGATTGTTGTGCGTGTTTTTGTTCTCATGTCTTCTTTTGAAGCATTGTGTGGAGGATTGGGATTAGGATAACAGTTTCTTCCATGTACGCTTCAGGGGGCTAAACACAGCTGAGTGGCACAGCTCAGAATGAATGACAAGGAATAATATTTCTCAGGCAAGGCTATTGAACACCTGAGAGTTGCGGGACTACCTTCATGGTAATACGCATCTCAAATGTCCCGATGTAAATGACTGAAGAAAGGCCAAGTGATTTACAATCTTCCCTGCTGCCTTTCCATTGACTTTGCTTGTGAGATGCTTGGCAGCAAAGGTCACAAGTGGCGATCACGTGACCGTCAGATGCAGCAAGTGGCCATGTGCAAACAGGCTGCCAAGCGCCTGAATATTCTCCACAAGTCCCTTCATTCAGCAACCTCGTAACTTCAAAGTTAGTGGGTGATCACTTGAGGACTGCCTCTTTTGACTTATCAAGTGGGTGGTCTTCTCTTGGCGCCCTCAGGTAACCAACATTCCCACTGCTGCCTGTCAGAAAAAGCAGCAGTCGAAGGAAGAGGAGTCGAAGCGCTGCACTCGGTGCTATCAGGTTGGCTACTGCTAGTTTTCCCCAGAGGAGACTACTCGTGCTTGTTTTCAGAGTGTGTCCAAGAACACACTGGTCCAACCACAAAACCTTGTGCCGCCCTGAGAATATTGGCTTCCCCTTTCTTATCAGAACACCCAGGTTCCGCCTCACCTATGCACGATTAGCTCAACTTTTGGAAGGCTATGCAAGGTAAAATATCTGGGTGCCAGCAGCGTTCTTGGGAACTGGTGCCTGTCTCGTCCACTTGCCAGACAATAAGAATTAAAGTTCTTAAACTTTTTTGTGATATTGATAAAGGTGGTGAAACATGTTAACGTCCATGTTAAATTCATGAAGAGCTGGCTGGCTGGGGAGGGGAGGAACATGTTTGAAGAAAGTGGAGGTGCAGCAGCCAGACTGCTCTCAAACCCGCCTTATTGACAGCTCCATTCTGGAGGGAAGCAATTCTGCAGGGAACTGGTTGTTAAAATTATTTGATTCCCAGTACTGGTTATAACTGCCATTGTGCGACACCCACCGGCATGAGATTTATTGTGCTTTTCGACCCCCAGTAGGCCAACCACAGATAAAATCATGCAAGAAAAGAAAAATTTTGGAAGAAAACAAGAGAATTTAATGATACATGGGCATATACATTTGCTTTTACAACTGACAAGACTGGTTTACCAGTATGTTTAATATGTGGTGAGAAATCGGCAAACAAAAAATCGAATGTTGCAAGACATTTCCAGAATAAACAAACAGCCTTTGCTGAAAAATACATGGAGATGAGAGAAAAAAGCTGTTTTGGAATTGATGCGTAAGGTTGGTCTGAGCAAGAATCATTTTAAGAAGTGGGTGAAGTCTGCAAATTCAACTCAGTATGCTAATTGTGTGGCCGCTCAGGAAATAGTCAGGCACGGGAAGCCGTTCACAGATGGAGTATATCAAGGACTCATTCATTAAGATTTCAGAACATCTATTCTCTTCAAAAACAAGAGTGAAATTGTGCAGAAAATCGCAAATATGTCTCTCTGCGAAGACTGTCAAAAGACAGAACCATAATATTGGCAGAAAACATCACCAGACAGCAAATTAGACATCAATTCAGCTGAGGTGTACTCAATCACCTGTGATGCATCCAAAGACAAAAGTGATATTGAACAAATAGCACTGTTCTGCCGATATATGAACTCTGCTGGGCCAAAGGAAGCATTGATTGAGTTGATCCCACTAAAGGCCAAACACAGGGTGAGGACATCTGTGAGGCTGTCTTGGATTATTAGGAAGCAATGAAATACAACACAACCCATCTGGTGTCAGTGGCTACTGATGTGGCAGAGTATGACAGGAGCGCAGAAGGGCTTTGTTGCTTTACTGCAGACGTCCCTGGGTAAAAAGCTGCTAACATTTCACTGCATCCTGCACCAAGAGACATTGTGCGCTCAAACATTTCCTCTGGAATGCACAGATGTAATGAATGTTGTCATTCAGATTGTCAATAAAATAATGGCACAAGATTTGAATCACTGTCAGTTCTGTTGGTTACTAGAGATGATGGAAAGCATGTATTCTGATCTCCTGCTGGACAACAAAGCCTGGTGGTTGTCCAGAGGGGAGGTGCTATTACACTTTGCTGCATGTCTGGAAGAGGTGAAAATGTACCTGGGCAGCAAAGGGCTCACCCTTCCTGAGCTGGAACAGCCAGAGTGGCTGGAAAAACTACACTTCATGGTAGATATGATAGCACAGCTGAACATGGTGAACACAGCTCTTCAGGGTAAAGAAGGCACAGCCCTGCACACACTGGAGGAAGTTTTGTCATTTGAGCGCATGTTGACACAGTGTTTGGCAGAGATTTACAGTGAGGTACAGTCTCACTTCCTTTTTTAGAGAGTTCAAACAAGGTCACAATATGATAAATTCAGAGTATTTACAGTCTGCAACCATTGCAGTGCAATCATCATTTGGAAAGCGATTCTGTGAGTTCAGAGAGGAAAAAAACACATTCCCTGTCACTCTCCTGACCATCGATCCATCTGCATGGAATATGACTGCATTTGCAGGTGTAAATCAACCCGATCTGGAGGTGGAACTGGCTGACCTAGCCAACAAAGATATATGGGCGTCCAAGTTCCAACGCTTGACAGATAATCTTAAAGATGTTGCCCGTCAGAAGGCCAATCTCACTCAGAATCACAAATGGAGTGATATTGAAAACCTTCCTGTTATATATAGTGACTTAGAAGTTAAAGCCTTCTTCCCCTCACGTTCGTGAGGAAAACCACGGCAGCCCGTTGACAGCTGTCAAAAGGGCTGCCGCCACTTTTCTACGCAAGCGCAGCGAACGGCTGACTTTGACAGCTGTCAAAGCTGCCACGCAGGCGCGGCTCACTGACAGCTGTCATAGAGCGCCAAGCTGCGCATGCGCAATAGCACCTGATCTGTCAAACGCTGCCAGCTGGTCAGAAGAGCGGCTTGTTGACAGCTCCCGGCTGTCAGCCGCTACCTCATCTGATTGGCTGCCGCCATGCGGCGAGAGAACACCATTCGCTCATTGGTTAATGTAACTTTGGTTCTGGTATAAATAACAGTGAATCCCGGCGGTGGTTCGCCTGGGAGGTAACCTCGAATAAAGGATTGAACCGTGCCTACTGTCTCTTGGTCTTCCCTCATGCTAAGTCACCTGGCGACGAGGGTGGGATACCAGGTCTGTTAGGAAGAGCTGAAGTCACTGAGCTGAAGCCACGAACTGAAGGAGGGAAGCCCTCCCACCAGCCAACCTGCTGAAGACACTTGCTGGTTAGGGAGAGCCCTCCATCTTCGAAGTACCTCAGACCTGGCTACCAGGACAGTATGGCCACCCTCGGGCATATTAGAGAATTCGATGTCTCCCAGCCTGAAGGCTGGAAATCTCACCTAGGGCAGGTAGAGGGGTACCTCCTCGTCAACAAGATATTCGAAGACCGCCCCAGAGCCGCGGCGCTCCTGTGCCTCAGCGGGCCAGCGGTCTATGACTTTGCTGCAGGGCTCTGCAGCCCAGACCCAGTGGCCGCGGTACTGTATGCCGAATTGGTTGACCGCCTCAACCGGCATTTCACGCCTAGACGATCCAAGCTGTACTGGCGGCTATGCTTCGCCCGCATGTTCCAACGTCCAGGTGTCAGCTACGTCCTTCATTGCTGAGGTCCGCCAGACAGCCCGCCGCTGCCGTTTCCCAGACTTAGAGGACCGTATCCAAGACCAGGTCATCATTGGTCTGCGGAACGAGAAGCTGCAAAAGAAAATCGTCACCAAGCTGACGATGGACCTTGCCGAGCTGACGCTCGAAATTATGGCTTACAAGGACAGCCATAGGGAGGATCCGGCCTTGCCTCTCAGCGGGTCAGTCCACCAAGATCACCTCAGAAACCTTGACAATGGAGCACCGGAGGAGGAAGCTAAGGTGGACGCCATTTGCCCGAGGCCCGGCAATCTCCAAACACGCCGAGAACCGGACAGAAGATCTGACAGAGCAACCACGGGCATCAAAAATTCCCCAATCAACCGCAACAAGTGTGCCAGCTGCGGCAGGAACCACGCCAGAGCATCTTGCAGGTTCCGAAATGCCAAGTGCCATGGATGCGGTAAAACTGGCCACATCCGCTCTGCCTGCCGCAGCACAAATCGTGAGACCCTCAACGATCTGGAAGTCGCCCATGAAGGTAGGACACCCCCCCCTAAGATGGCCAGGGATCCCCAGAGGTCATCCATATTGACCACCCGCTCGGACCAGGGGGCCTTACGCACAAACCACCTCATGCCCAAGGTCAAAATCCTAATTCAGATACAAGGAGTTCCCTGCGAGATGGAAGTGGACTCGGGGTCCTCAGTCTTCATCTTGTCATGGGACACACTTCAGAGAATCGCGCGTCAGTGCAGACGCCGTTTTTCCCTGACTCCTTCACAAATTTTTCTAGCCGATTTCCAAGGAGCCCCAATTCAATTAAAGGGGAAAACCAAACTTAGGGTCGATTATAAACAATTTCATGGGGAACTCACGGCCCAAATCGCCGTCGGGAGGCGGCCCAGCCTCATTGGCCTCGACTGGTTTGAAGCCCTGGGCATAAAAATCATCGGAGTTAATCAGTCGCAGTCCTGTCAATTGCAGGCTGTCTGCCACCAGTACGCAAACGTGTTCGATGGGACCCTGGGGAAGTATAATGGCCCTCCCCGAGACTTAAAACTTAACCCTGTAGGCAGGGATGGTTGCGAACGCCTTGTTCTGCTCCTAAAAGCACGGAGCAGAAACGCTGCGCAGCCCGGAGGAATCCAGGCTTCGGGGGGGCTCGATCCTTCAGCCACCAGAACTTTAAGCTCTGGCGGCCCCGGAGAACTCTACCCCTACCTGGATACTCACCCCCTCCTCTTCTCCCGAGGAGGGGGCTTCCGAACCGCCAAAACAACTGATCGGCGCTGTTTTCGGCAGTTCTACAAAGCCGCGGAGCGGACAGCCCGAAAACAGCTGTCTTCGGCAGCGCCTTGCCACCCAATTTTAAATTATATTATGAAGCTGCTGCATTATCAGCGATAAGTGATTGGATTAACTTAACACAAGGGAGATTATTAAATCTTGAAGGTCATGATTTGCTATTTGGTTGCCATGCATATTTATTGTATGACAAGAAGGTAGATAATGTGTTTAAGATGCATAATTTAAGACATGCTTTGTTGCGAGTTTGGAAAAAGCACAGACATAAGTTAAACTACAAGATACCCTTATGGGCAATACCGAAACACGCAATAGAGAACATAAATGTTGGATTCAAACATGATGTGACTACATATAAGGAAATCTTGAGTTTGGAGAGGAATGTATGGTGTTTGAAGCCACGAGGAAAAAAGATTGTTCAAACCTGCTTTCTGTATGGGCAACTACAAGCCAGGTGGAAAGAAGATCAGAAAATTGGTTTTTTAATGAATGATGAAAACTTGGTAAAGCAAATTAGAAATCAGGGCCCAGCACATTTCAAACGGATATATCTTGCATTGATAGAAATTGATTCAGAAACAGAAATTGTTAAAGACTGTATGATAAAATGGGCGCAGAATATTCAGGAAGTTATTACAATGGACACTTGGGAAAAGATTTGGGTGAGAAATGTAATATTTACACAAGCTCAAAATTTAAGAGAGAATTTTTATAAAATGTTTTATAGGTGGCATTTAGATCCTAAAAAATTAGCAAGTATGTATCCGAATTATCAGCCTAAATGTTGGAGATGTGGTGGCGAAGATGCAACGTATTTTCATATATGGTGGACTTGTAAAAAGGTTAAAGCATTTTGGATTAAAATCTGGTGGAATATGCAGAAGATATTCAAGAAAAGGATAAAGTTTTGTCCGCAATTGTTTTTATTGGGTATTATTACTGATACTACTGTTGTGGACATTAAGCTGATGCTGAACCTAATTACAGCAGCGAGACTTTTAATAGGGCAATACTGGAAGAAGGAAGAACTGCCGACTATAGAAGAATGGACTTTAAAGGTTTCCAACCTGGCGGAAATGGCGAAGATTTCAGCGTATCTGAAAGACCACTCGCAAGAACAATATAATGCGGAGTGGAAAAAAAGGATTGATTACATTCAGAATAAATATGGGACTAAAAAGTTTCATTTAGCATTTGAATAAGTATTGATGGGATATTTATATTGCTTGTAGTCATTTTATAAGAGCTAAAGTGCGGTAGATCTAATAGTTTATTATTAGCATATGGTAGTTTATGATTGTTTTTTTACTTTTATACCTTGTATTCAGCTCTGGGAAGTCGGGGAGGGGGGAGGGGGAGGGTGAGAGGGTGGGATTGGGTTGAGAAGGAAGGGAGGGGGTGGGGGTCGGGATGTTAAAGATAAAATGTACTGAAAAACTTTTCAATAAAAAAAAACAAAAAAAAAAAACTTAACCCTGAAATCCTGCCTGTCAGGATTAAGGCTAGGAGGGTTCCCTTCGCCCTCAAATCCAAAATTGAAACGGAACTGGATAGGCTAGTAAGCCTTGGGGTACTAGAACCAACAGGAGGAGGAACTTGGGAGACCCCCATAGTCACCCCAGTGAAGCCCAACGGGGAAGTCCGCATCTGCGCGGACTATAAAGCCACCCTAAACCGGGCATTAAACCCCCACGCCTACCCAGTCCCAGCTGTCAAGGATGTACTGTCAGCCATCCAGTCATGCACCATCTTTGCCAAGCTTGACTTGGCACACGCTTTTTTACAACTAGCAGTCTCAGAGAAGACTGCAGACGCTCAGACCATCGTCACCCACTGTGGGGCGTTCAGGGTTAACCGCCTGCAATTTGGAATAACAGTGGCACCTGGCATCTTCCAGGACGCCATGGAAAAAACCCTCAAAGGGATCCCCGGAGTCTGCCCCTACTTCGACGATGTCCTCATTGCAGGGGAAACCGAAGAAATTCTAGCAGACAGGCTGAAACAGGTGCTGCACAGATTCCGCACCGCTGGCCTTAAATTGAAAAAGGAAAAATGCTCAATAGGAGTTCCGGCCATGAATTCCTAGGCTACAAGATAGACGCCAAGGGAATTCATCCTACAAACTAAAGTCCAAGCCACTAAGGCAGCCCCACCCCCTCAGAACAAGGCAGAACAACTTCAAGCCTTCTTAGGACTCCTTAACTTTTATCATCCTTCCTTCCCCAGAAGGCAACCTTAGCAGAGCCACTTCATAGACTGCTCGATAAAGGTGCCCCTTAGGCGTGGACTCAGAGCCACGAGGAGAGCTTTCAGAAATTGAAACAGCTCTTATTGAACAAATCTACGGTCACTCATTACAGGGAAAACTTACCCCTCTGCGTCGTTTGTGACGCTTCCCCCTATGGCATAGGCGCAGTGCTCAACCACTTACATACTGATGGTTCGCAATCTCCCATCGCTTACTACTCCAGGACCTTGTCCAGAGCGGAGCGGAACTACGCTCAAATCGACAAGGAAACCCTAGCAATTGTAGCCAGCGTGAAGAAATTTCACGATTATTTATATGGCCGCCCCTTTACGATTTTCACAGATCATAAACCGCTGCTAGGGCTCTTCACCTGGAACAAATTGACACCCCAAATCCTGTCACCTAGCATGCTGCGCTGGACCACGTTCCTAGCTGCTTATTCCTTCAGACTAGAATACAAACCAGGGAGGGAAATGGGCCATGCTGACGGGCTAAGTAGACTGCCCTTACCCACACTAGAGCCAGATCCCGCACCAGCCAGCCACATCTTAGCACTCCAAGAACTGCCAGATCGTCCGGTGTCCGCTAAGGACATAGCCACGGCAACTAACAAAGACCAACTCCTGAGCAGAGTACTCGCTTGGGTCATGACAGGCTGGCAATCAGCCTGTCCCGGACCCGAATTCCTACCCTTCTATCTCAGACGGCACGAGTTGTCCGCACACCTGGGATGCATCCTTTGGGGAAGCCAGGTCATTATCCCAAAGCCCCACAGATCCCAAGCACTTCAATCCCTGCACGAAAGCCACCCGGGGGTGGTTAAAATGAAATTACTTGCCCGCAGCTACCTTTGGTGACCGGGACTAGATGGAGACATAGAAAAACATGTAGCCGGGTGCTACATGTGCCAGCAAACCAGACCCACCCCCCCGCCACACTTACCTGTCCACAAATGGGAAGTGACTAAGAACCCCTGGTCCAGAGTCCACATCGACTATGCGGGCCCCTTCCAGGGCCAGTATTTCTTGATAATAGTCGACAGCTTCTCAAAATGGTTAGAGGTCATCCCAGTATCCAGCACAACCACCGCAGCCATAATTAGGGGGTTAAGACAGGTCTTCGCTACCCATGGGTTACCTGATGTCCTGGTATCCGACAACGGCCCCCAATTTACCTCTCATGACTTCCAGATTTTCACCAGGGACAACTCAATTAGGCATACCACGTCCGCACCTTTTCACCCATCTTCGAATGGCCTTGGTCATGGTGAAGGCTACAAAAGATTCCCTGCGGAAGATCCTATCTGGGGACTGGCACTGCCGGCTGGCACAATTCCTCCTGGCTCAACATTCCACCCCCTGCTCCACTACCGGAAAATCCCCAGCAGAACTTCGTTGGGGCCGCCACCTGGTCACCAAGCTGGACCGGTTACACCCCAATAGAACGGCTGCAGAAACCGTCCACACACCCCTAACCAAAACCTTCCCACCCAGACAACTCATCTGAGCCAGGAACTTCGGGGCTGGAGACAAATGGTTACAAGGCGTTGTTCTGACTCAAACTGGACCTGTCTCCTATCTAATTGACTTGGGGGGAGGCCAGCACATTAGACGACATGCCGACCAGCTGAGACTTAGGGGACTACAAAACCAATCCCCTCAAACTCCCCCCACTCCGCTGCAGTTTCCACCTTCGCCACAACCATCGACGAGTGCTTCGCATCTCAACCCCCCCGACATCCCCGAAACCCCACCACAAACAATTCCCATCGGCGGCGAAAAGGGAGTTCAGACCAAAGGCAAACTCCGCCGCTCCACCAGACAGCGAAAACCTCCCGCATACCTAGCCGATTTCGAATGGGCAGGAGACAGAAGCGGTGGAACCCAGCAAATCAAACAACTCACAAGGGGGGGGGGGGAAAGGGGTGTTATATATAGTGACTTAGAAGTTAAAGCGTTCTTCCCCTCACACGTTCGTGAGGAAAACCGCGGCAGCCTGTTGACAGCTGTCAAAAGGGCTGCCGCCACTTTTCTATGCAAGCGCAGCGAATGGCTGACTTTGACAGCTGTCAAAGCTGCTGCGCAGGCACAGCTCACTGACAGCTGTCATAGAGCGCCAAACTGCGCATGCGCAATAGCACCTGATCTGTCAAACGCTGCCAGCTGGTCTGAAGAGCGGCTTGTTGACAGCTCCTGGCTGTCAGCCGCTACCCCATCTGATTGGCTGCCGCCACGCGGCGGGAGAACACCATTCACTCATTGGTTCATGTAACTTTGGTTCTGGTATAAATAACAATGAATCCCGGCGGTGTTTCGCCCGGGAGGTAACCTCGAATAAAGGATTGAACCGTGCCTACTGTCTCTTGGTCTTCCCTCACGCTAAGTCACTTCCCAAACAGGGCAAGCTAATATTCAACATGTGGAATGCCATCCCCAACACTTACACAAATATGAAAAAATATGCATTTGGAGTCCTGTCGATCTTCGGATCGACATACATATATGAACAGGTCTTGTCCAACATGAACTATATAAAAAACAAATATCAATAATTATCAATTATTGGCTCTCTGTTTGGTGGAGCGAGTTCATACATTGTCACCTATCATTTTCTGAACAGCTTTCTTGATGCTGCTGTAGAAGACGCCCCAAATGTTCGGGCAAAACCTCTTGACTGATCAGAGTCCAAGGGAAAGTCCCAAGACAACCTCAAACCCCATTTGAAGGGGACCGTCAAAATACCTGGGTGCCAGCAGCGTTCTTGGGCATTGGTGCCTGTCTAGCCCATTTGCAGGCTTGAGCTAGACTGGGCTCATTGCCTTTGCAGGAACAGCTGCTTTGAGAGGGGGGAGGGAGGTGTTTTGTAAGATTGCCTTCTGAAAAGCTACTCTACTGCTCCTTCTCAGGTACTCCGTCAGTGTGTTCCAGCCACCTTTCCAGGTGGGTAGGATGCCATCTGAGCAAGCATTCCGTCTTCAGGAAGAGCTACTTTATTGGTATAAGTGACTGTATTCGGAATGTAATATATACTCAAGATTCCTTAAACCAGCACTTGGGCATAAAATCACAATACCGAGGGCCAGAATTTCCAGGTTTGTTTTTTGTTGTAAAGTTGCAGAAACAAACAACGGTATCTGTTTTGTTCTCCCCTCAGTGGATAATACCTATCCCAGCCACTATCCTGGAGAGCCAGTGTGTAGCCTAGCGGCATATTAAGCCATGTAAGTTGCTCAAGGTATTCCCTTAAGCCCAATACATAACAAGGGCTAGCACAGAGAAGCCGAGGAAAGAGGATGTGGGGTTATGTTTGTGTGCAAGAACAGGGTAGCCTAGGAAGGAGAGCACTGGTATTTATGTCCTTGTGTGCACATGGCATATTAAGCCATGTAAATTGCTCTTATTCACAGAGTAGTGTTAAAAAAATGTGTATGGGCAACGTTGCCTCTAACTTTTTCTGCCCTATAGGAAATGTCCTCCTAGATCTGACCAAACTCTTCTTTGGCCCTGGTGTGGAAAAATAATGCAAGAATGAGGGAGTTTATTAATAAACAATGTAGACTTCCTCCTATAACATCTACAACACAACAAGGGAGATACGTTGCTATGCCATGGGTCCCAGTCAGTTCCAAGGTGAGGGGAAAGAGGTTTAGGTAGACTAGATATGCAGGGGGGGAAAGGGCCGAAACTGAAGGGGCTTCTGTGCGGTATGTTCCCACCTTCTGCACCCAATGTCCCGAACTCTGCCTCCCCCGATCCATTCCCAGGCAAGCTGAGAAGTGAGAACAAACACCTAAGTTGCAGGGTTCAAAAACCACATGGGGAGAATTAATCCAGGCCATACAGATTAATCTAATATGGAAAGAGCTCCAAATCATTTTTTAAAAAAATACATTTTATGGATGCCTATTGACTTTCTTTATTATTCCAGCCTATGGTGGAAATATTAGCTACATAAGTAATTAAAAGAACAGGTGATGGGGCGGTTTTGTTCTGCAGGATGATGTGCATCATGGGACTAAGCAAAATTCCTGTACATTTTATGCATCATCTCCCCGTCTCCAAACTGGGGGAGAGGGATATTATGAAGCTTCCATGCATGAAACAGCCTGTGGTGAAAGGAAAAAGACATGTGCTTTTCCAAGTATTCCTGATGTATTCTATTAATGGTGCCATTTGATTAGCCCTTGATATATTTATGGAGGTCCTGGCATATCAACATATCTGTTCTTTTGTTATTGGAGAAAGTCTATTCACCCTTGCCACTTTGACAAAAACACTGTTTTAAAATGTTCTCCATTTTAAGAGATCCTTAGCAGAGAATAAATCTGCTTGCTCTGAAATAAATTTAAATAATGTATTAGGTTCAGGCAGAACCACTATCAATGAACCATTGCAGGATTCCCAGCTAAAGAAAGCGAACAAGACGGTGACATGAAATGTCATTAAAGAACTTAAGTTTCTCTTGCATTTTACTTTGTACAGCAGGTTTTTGAAATACGAATTCTTTCTTTTGCTTTCTTCTAGTAGCTTTCAAACTGTACCTCCTCCCCACAAAGTTGAACTGAAATGTGTATTATATCTTGGAGGTAAAAGGACCTGGTGATCTCTATCTGTACACTAAAAGATGTATATACACACACATGCACACATTTCATGATGGGCTGGCTTGGTTAACTCCAGTTACCAAAGCCTCCAAATCAGAGGTCTGGGAGGCAGATATGACCCAATAGAGATTGCTTAGGAGACAAGAGTGTACCCTTGCCCCATTGCTTCTGGAGGTAACTGGTGTGAGCATTTGGGGGAGGGGGTCAAACCAAAATCTGTTTTCTGGTAACCAATTGTAAAGATTCATCAGCTTGGCTGGGTTTAATCAGAACCTTGACACCAATCTTGCCCAAGGATTAGGTCCTCAGTACAAATGGAATCCCAAATGGTTTCAAGTGCATTCTAAAGTCTTCTCCCCATTGTAGGAGGTCTTTAGCAGAGAAGAAAACGGCTTCCTATCTCAAGCAAGCCAAAAATGACAAAGCCATTAAGCTTTATCATAATTTTAGAACTGGTCAGGGTTCTTCAGAAGTTGAGGGGTTTTCTAAGGCTTCCCTGAACCACTGAAATATATATTCAAATGTCCTTCAGAACATCAGTCTAAAATCTTTCTCCTTCAAGTCATTCTTTGTGCAACACTTGAAAATGGTCGGAAAGACAGGATGGATAGCCCAAAACACTCTGCTGAGGATGTTCTCAGCCTGTGGGCACCAACTAAAGCAGGGTTATTTAATGTCTGGCCTGTGGCCATATAAGGCCTGCAAAATCATTTAGTCTGGCAACACAAATTTATATAATGAAAATTCTGAGTGGCAAGGAACATCCATTATGAGACACACAAGACGCATACAAGTAGGTGGAAGGAGAGGAGGCGGAGCCAGCTGTCAAACGGAATGGCTGTGTTGAAACGCCGCTCCAAATGAGCGTGCCGATCTCACAGCCTTTTCTCTGTTCCCGGTGGGTTTTTTAAAAGCCCCAGATCTCTTGGAGGGACATCAGAAGCGGAGGCACCCAGCTGAGTTCAGGACGGCGGTCCGAGCTGCAGAAAGCAGGAAAGCCTAGGAGTGCCGAGTGAGGGAGGCGGAGCCATTATGGTGGCCGTGAAGAAATGAGAGCTGTCAGAAAGAGCAGTGAGTCAGCGGGACAGTAATTCAACTAACCTAGTAGAGGAAACACTCAGCGAACTCTTGTAAGTGTTCCGGATTGTGAAATCTCTCTGGAGAAAAGAAAAGAGAAGCCCCAGAGCGAAAGGGGAAATCATCTCCCCTATCAGATAGCGGCGAAAAAGGGGGGGGGGGAGAAATTTGACCTTAAAGCAACAGACTCACAGGCTGTAAGGACTGGTGGCCAAGGGTGGTTTCTCTTTCTGGCTCTTGCAATAAAGCCAAGAAGTTTAACAAAAAACAAAATAAACTTAAGAGTGACAATGCGGACTGAGCTGAGAGACCGGACACCTTGAATAAGAACTAACAACCAATTAGCATTAAATGAGGGAAGAGTGATACTCATAACTTAAGAACTGAACTGTTTCAAAAGTTTCTAAAACAAAAGGGATAAATGGTAATTATCTTGAGAATTTTGACCAATAAGAATTAACTGAACATAATCTATTGTATGATTGAATTGGAGGAGACTAACTAGAAACACCCCTTCATGGATTACTGCCTTGTTGTGGCGAAGGGGCTTGCGTAATTCAATGAAGCTATGAGCTATGCCATGCAGGGCCACCCAAGACGGAAAGGTCATAGCAGAGAGTTCTGACTAAACGTAAACCACTGGAGAAGGAAATGGCAAACCACTCCAGTATCTTTGCCATGAAAACCCTATGGACAGTACCAAAAGACAAAACGATATGACGCTGGAAGATGAGCCCCTCAGGTCGGAAGGCGTCCAATATGCTACTGGGGAAGAGCAAAGGGCTAGTACTAGTAGCGCCAGAAAGAATGAAGCGACTGGGCCAAAGCCGAAAGGACGCTCAGCTGTGGATATGTCTGGTGGTGAAAGAAAAATCTGATGCTGTAAAGATTTTTTCTCCATAGGAACCTGGAATGTAAGATCCATGAATCAAGGAAAGCTGGATGTGGTCAAACAAGAGATGACAAGACTGAACATCGACATATTAGATATCAGCGAACTAAAATGGACAGGAATGGGTGACCATTCAGGTATACTACTGCGGGCAAGAATCCCTCAGAAGAAATGGAGTAGCCTTCATAGTCAATAAAAGAGTAGAAAAAGCAATACTGGGATACAATCCTCAAAATGACAGAATGATCTCAGTTCGAATCCAAGGCAAACCATTCAATATCACAGTAGTCCAAGTCTATGCCCCAACCACCAATGCTGAAGAGGATGAAATTGACCGGTTCTATGAAGCCCTACAGCACCTTATAGAACTAACACCCAAAAATGATGTCCTTATCATCATGGGGGATTGGAATGCTAAAGTAGGAAACCAAAAGATAACTGGAATAACAGGCAACTTTGGCCTTGGAGTGCAAAATGAAGCAGGGCACAGGCTGATAGAATTTTGTCAAGAGAATACGATGGTCATAGCAAACACTCTTTCCCAACAACCCAAGAGACGGCTTTACACATGGACATCACCAGACGGTCAACACAGAAATCAGGTTGACTATGTGCTCTGCAGCCAAAGATGGAGAAGCTCTATACAGTCAGTAAAAACAAGACCAGGAGCTGACTGTGGCTCAGACCATGAGCTTCTTGTGGCAAAGTTTAGGCTTAAATTAAAGAAAGTAGGGAAAAGCGCATGCAGTCAGGTATGAATTAAATCATATCCCTGTTCAATATACAGTAGAGGTTGTGCTGCCACCATGTGGCTGTTCTTGGGAAATTACCAATATGCTAATTGGGTCTGCCAGTACCTTCCCCTTTGTGATGTATTTCCTATCCTGCTCATGATGCTGCACTAGGATCCACCCCTTCTGGGTTGGACTTCCTCCTTCTCCTTGCTTCCTTGTGTTCCATCCTCCATTGTAACATCTGTACACGAACCATGTGGACAGTAATCCTGTTACTGTCTTTTGACCTTAAAGCTCTGGCCAGATTCACCTGACCACACCCTTCTCTGCTGTAACCACGTTCTACATGCAAAATAAAGGTATTTCAGATGAATCAGGTGCTTTATGAGTTCACTGTCTGGAAAGGGCCGTTAAATGTGACTGACTAAATTCGCTTAAACAGATCAATAAGTGTCTTAACAAGGAATTATATTCACAATACAACTGCCTGTACCAGCACAGTCAAGACAGTTATTAATTTTTACTGCCTGCAATCCTTCGTGTATGCATGTTATTCTGCAAAAGATTAAGTGAAATATCAGTGATCAAATTTTCTGGCTATATCGTGTATGTTGTCTACAAGTAAGAAGTCAAGGATAGCAATTAATTCCTACTGACTGCATGTGTTACCTCAATCAAGTTTAAAGTCCAGTTAGAAATGTGTTTTAATTTCTAAAATCTGCAATTTAAAGTCTGTAACGTTTCTACAATCAAGTTTAAACAGTCAGGAAATGCAATCTGAATACTTCTCTCTGCATCCTTCATGTGCATGTTGTTTTTGAGCAAGGCAGAGGTAATAAAGGATTGGAGATAACATTCTGTGAACCTTTGTTTGAAAAGGCTAGTAAATATCTCATTGCCTCTCTGCCAGTTCTTGCCTGCAACTTAGAATGACTATCTGTTTGCAACCTTCAAGTTTGTGAAACCAAAAGAAAGTTTAAGAAATTTCCTGCCTGCCTTTCAATAGTTTTTCTCTAGAAGTTTCAGAGATTTACCTTTGAAAACGAACTCTTCCTCTCTGATTAAGCTATTAAGCAGCCATAAGGATAGACAATAAAACAATTTGTTGTCCTGGTAACCAGCTCTTGGTGGTTCACCCCACCTTAGGAATGCGAGCTGTGCTTCAGCTTGTAAGATTGGATGTTACTATACAGAGAGAAAGGCATTCATTGATAGCCCTTGTCTTTAGAGTTGAATTTTGCTCAAACAAAAATTTTGCCAGTTGCAAATGAAATCTATGACTAGCCATGCAAGCATTTCTACAGAGATCATCCTGTGCTAGTAGCCATTGTTTTTTAAAGTTGAGCTCCAACAAAAGTTTGCCAGTTAGCAATTTTTTTTCCCTCCAAAGCAATCCTACCCAGCCCACTAGCTTAAACAAAGGAACGAGGGAGCAATTAACCTCCATCAGTGACAAGTTACAGCCTACAGTTAGCTCTTAACAAGGAGAGAGAGTTCCCTTCAAGGGTTTCAAACCGGCTCACAACTTGTGATCATAAGGAACAACAGTTGCTTCACTTTATGTTCTCACTTAAGCTAGGGAAGATAACAGGCTTGCATCCAAACAGCGACCTCTAGTGGTCAAGAGGTGAAGTTCATTGAAGTACAAGGAGCATTCCAGTGGCTGCTCAGCAAGTAAAGGCTTGTCCTCAGGCACGTGTAGCGTGCCCTCTAGTGGTCAAAGGGTGAACTTTCCTGAAGTCCCTAACCACACAAAAGGTGCCCCTAGTGGCCAACAGGCAAACTTCCCTGAAGTTTCTGATCGCACAGAAGGCGCCCCCCGGTGGTCAAATAGCGAAGTCCCCTGAATTTAATCAAAAGGAAATTTTCTGTATCTGTCCTAGGCATGGCGGAGTGTCTTATTGACTTCGAAGAGCCGGTTCAGCCAGATAACCCCGAATTGCATCAAGTAGTTGGAAGACCCAAACGTACAATAAAACCAACCCAGAAACTCATAGAAATTTATGAGGCAAAGAAAGATGAATTTTCCAGTAATCTGTCAAGAGCTATGGGACAGAACCTCACACGCCATAACAATTTTGCTCAATGTTGATGGTAATCCTGCTGTATTAAGAGACTCTATAGCTCGCTTATCTGCAGCTTAGGAACGTTACCAGCGGCTGTCTACAAAATACATAGGTTTTTTGAATGACTCTAATGTAGATGATTCCTCAACAGAATTAATTAAAATTGAGGATCTGAACCAGCAAAGAGATCTCCTGGCAAAGAATAAGGCAAAAAACCGTATTGCTGACTTGCAAGAGACCAGTTCTCAAAGGTCTACATCAAGTAGACACACAGTAGACTGTATTGCTGACCTGCAAGAGATCAGATCTTATAGGTCTACATCTAGTAGACACACAGAGATCAGATCTCATAGGTCCACATCAAGTAGACACACAGTAGATCCTCTCGCTCCAGGGCTTCAACAATACATGATAAGCTATTAGAAGCCCGTGTGCTTGCAAAGAGAAGGACGCGCTTCTCTCCTTTACCAAAAGGCAAGCAGAGATGGAAGCTAAAAACAAAGCCCAGCAAGCGGAGATGGAAGCTAA